>JAAGKR010012724.1:0-15745 GCA_011419295.1 Clarias macrocephalus
CAGAGAAGCATGCGGAGTAGAGGTTGTGGAAGGATGTGTGTCATGCCGAGAATTTACCTGGGACAGGTGAGCGTCGGTCCGTGACGATTCCAGCGCGGCTTTCCGCTGTCGTAGCTGGGCCAGTTTCACCTGCAGGTCGCGGATCTGCTTCTCCAAGGCCTCCATCTCCAAATCCGCCGAGTGAAGCTCCAGTGTGTCCTCACCTGCACTCAGAGGCAGACACACAACCGACATGGTGTGAAAAAACAAAGATAATTGGTGTGGAAAACGCGTAGGCAAACTTGTGATAGCCGAGCTAACGGGCTAGCGATGCTAATGGGATAGCCGGCTAGACGCGGGTGCGTGGCAAAACTATTAAAACTTAGCGATATAACAGGAGTTTCGAGTGAATATATTATAAATATTTATAAATACTTATCTGTTATATGTTCGCTCTTCGTAAGAAGACAAAAAGTTAGAACGTCAATCTGGATTAGGTTGGAAAATTGGTCAGTCTGCCGGAGCTCAGAAAAAAGCAGCACCTCGCAAGAGAGTCAATCAGTCAGTACTCGATTAGACGTAGTGCTCAGACGTGTAGTCTGTTAAAAGTGTTAGATGTGATCAAATCTCAGAAACATGGCAAATGCTTTATCTCAGCATCAGCAGCCTGAAAGTCAAAGGAATGATAATTTCCAAAACATTCATGCATTCTAGCATACATGTTGAAAAACAACTTTTTTGTTACACGGGTCAGTTTTAGGACCTCTGCTGTTCTCAATATACATGCTTCCCTTGGGCAACATCATATGATTAGTTTTCATTTTTATGCTGACAATTATATATCTCAACTAAACCAGACGAAATACCTAAGTTGTCTAGACTAACTGAGTGTGTCCAGGACGTAAAAGATTGGATGATCAATAACTTTCTTTTACTAAATTCAGATAAGACAGAGATATTGCTTATTGGCCCAAAAACCAGTACACAACAGCTCTCACAAATCAGCCTGCGTTTAGAAGGATGTACTGTTACTACCAGCTCGACAGTGAAAGACCTGGGCGTAATATTAGACAGTGATTTGTCCTTTGAAAATCATATTTCCAATATCACAAAAACAGCCTTTTTCCATCTTAGAAATATTGCCAAGCTTAAAAACATTTTATCCGTATCTGATGCAGAAAAGCTGGTTCATGCATTCATGACCTCCAGACTGGACTACTGTAATGCATTACTAGGTGGTTGTCCTGCATCCGCAATAAACAAGCTTCAGTTAGTCCAAAATGCAGCTGCCAGGGTTCTCACTAGATCCAGAAAATATGACCAATATTATCATCCCTGCACTGGCTACCTGTTCAGTTTACAATTAATTACAAAATATATTACTTACGTACAAGGCTTTAGGGTTTAGCTCCCACATACCTAACCAGTCTTCTGATATGCTACAATACACCACGTTCCTTAAGATCACAAAACTCCGGACTTCTGGTAGTTCCCAGAATTTCAAAATCTACAAAACAAGGTAGGGCATTTTCATATCTAGCTCCAAAGCTTTGGAATAGCCTTCCAGACAGTGTTCGGGGCTCAGACACAGTTTCCCAGTTTAAAAGTAGACTCAAGACATATCTCTTTAATCTGGCATACTCATCCCATAACCTCATACTCCAGTACATCTATCCTGAACGGCAACTACACTAATTCTCTCCATCTGTTCTGTATTCTTCTACCCATCCTGAGGCACAGGAAATTGTGCCAGCTTCAGTAGAAAGAGGCCAACCCTGTGAGGACCCTGAGGCATCCAGAGAAGGACCAGTTCCAGCTGGATTCTGCTTTATGATGGTTGGAGCTACACATGCTGGTCCTGAGCTCCCAGTGATCCCAACCCCATCTGCCCTCTGCACCTGCTGACTCATCCCTATGCTGAACTGGACCTCTGAACTGCTGTTATATTCAACTTTCAGCTACATAACACACACAATGTTATATAATTTCTATCTGTTATCACCCAAATGAGGATGAGTTCCATGTTGAGTCTGGTTCCTCTCAAGGTTTCTTCATACTACCATCTCAGGGAGTTTTTCCTTGCCACTGTCGCCATCACCCTTGGCCTGATCATCAGAGACATTTCATTTATCATTCATCATTCATCTCATTATTATTTAGACCAGTGGCAGCCGGTCAATACGGGGCGCAGGGGTACCGCTGCCCCTTATAGTTAGGCAAAGAAGAATGCTCCTTTAACATGTAATTATTTAACATAATAATTATTTATTTTGATAATGAAATAAAATCATTTTTATCATTTTATTCTTAGCGAATCAATATTGTTTTTAAATATTTGGGCTCATGTGATTGGACCATTCTCAACGAGTCTTTTCCAGCACTTCTTATAGCAAGCGGAGCTGCTGACTGGATGCAATGTGAGTCATGCCTTTGTTTTATACTAGTAGTAATGATGCTTAATCACCTGATAAATGGCTGTTTACAGGCGAGCATTAAAAGTTTAATTAAAATTTTGTTTGCGCCCCCCCCCCCCCAAAAATTTTTTGCACCTGCCGCCACTGATCTAGACATGTTTTTCTCACACATACACACTTTGAGACAATTAACATTGTTAAAAGCGCTATATAAATAAAATGGAATTGAATTGAATTGAATTGAATTGAATGAATTGAATTATTCTTTTTCACATTTTGAGCATGAAAAGTGCATATTGCAAACTTGTTTTGTATGTTTCTCATGATCATGCATTAGGTGTGAGAAAACCGCGACCACTTCCAACACATTTATGCATTCATGCATGCATGATGAATAACAACTTCTTGTTTCTTTGTTGACTTGTTGTAGAGATTACACGTCCTAAACACACACACACACACACACACACACACACACACACACACACACACACACACACACACTGCACATCCTAAATTTCAAGGCTTCCAAATGAATCAAGCAGCTTTTGGTGGACAACAAGAACAAGGTTTAGTATGTGACTGAAAAACACCCACAAGTGATTCTCGTCTGAATATACATGCGGAGGACTTATCGATGATGCAGGTTGAGGAGAGGTTCGGGTGATTGCAGAAGTATTATTATTACTTATATTATTTTTATTTAATTTATTTTTTCAAACATCTGTGCCCTTTTGGCACTCTTAAAATCCTCAAAAAGACATGAACATCATCAGCACATATGTTGTAAACTGCTGCCACAGGAGTGGCTCTGGGACTTCACAGAGGATTTTGCTGCAATGCTTATTTACACATGCACATATGCATGTCAAACTAGGTACACTTTTAGATCTTATCAAGCTGAATAATTTTAACTGGTCATTGGCCTAACTCAAGAGGAGGTCAGATACTTTGGGTCATTTGCAAAACCCACCCAATGGACACACAATGCATACACTACTCCCCACACACACACTACACACAGTACACAGACACTAAACATATTATACACATATACACAGACACACATCACACACATACAGATGTATGAAGAGGGGAATTTCTATTACCTCCGCGCTCACCCCTGCGACAAAACGATAGCGGCCAAAATAAATCAGTTGCATTTCAAAGTAATTCGTGAAAGTGACATTTTCCATCATCTCGGTTTTAAAAAAAAGTCAAAACAATATGCTGTATCGAAGAAATACTACAGTAATGGTAATTTCCACATCTGTGTATTTTATACAACAAGCATGAAAAATCTGAATCAGAGCTATTGATATTTGCTGTACAGTAGTGTAATGAGTAAAAAAAAACATTGATGTTGAACATTAAAACAAGTACACTACACTGTAAACCCTAATGCTCAAAGTGATTAAACACATTAAGTACTGTTAACCTAAATAATTGAATGAGTAATAATTTTGAGTACGTAAGTAACAATAACGTAAGTAAAACTTCAACCAGTGTAAACTCTATAGAGCGCTCGTGGTTGTAAGTGTTTTGCCTGCCATGCGATTCCCACGCAGGATGGTTATTTTATTTGTTCAACAAACTCAAAAATTTATGTTTCCAATTTTAGGTAAACATTATTTAGGTAAACATATCATTAATTTAAACAAAAATATGTAACTGATTACCTCAAATATTTGGCGTTTTGCCAACTTAATCGGGTTTGCAGTGTAGGGTTTTGGGTCATCTTAAATTTTGTGTTCTTTAAATTTGTAGTAGATAATACCGAAATAAATGAAACTAAATGGCTATAAAATTAAAACATCGTCAGGACATGCTACTGTGTAAGCAGATGTCGTTGTCATTCAGCCCCGCTTGTGTTTTTGCGGTAGTATGGGAATGAAATGCAGTATGATATGATCATCATAATTTTCGTTAATAAATAATGACCCCCGTTGCGCTGTACCACCACTGGCAAAACCTTATAAAATACAATCACAGTACTAAAATTATAGTAATACATATAGCTGTTTCGTATTTGCATCAAATTTAAGCAAATTAAATGTATACTTGTGTCACGGCATGCGCCTGTGATGGGCGTGCGCCCAAATCAATATCGTTCCTCACTCACTCCGAAGCTCACTAGGTAGGTGGCCTAGGTGCACACTGCAGGTATGCGAAGAAGCAGGGCCGCCTAACTAGGCACAACTGGTGAGCTATCGGCGCTAACACAGCGGTAGTGTTTCACGGGGTCTGTTGGGGGAAACTGGACTTTAAATAGCATCTCGCTGTGGAGTTTACTAAGCAGAGTGGCACGCGAGCGGGGTGATGTGACGTGCCCCAGAGACTTTAAAAAGGGGAATGCCGCCCTTTGATCTCCGTGAGAGGACAGCGTGTGAACAAGCCTTTATAACACTCCACTTTTGTTTAAGTGCTCAATCTGTTTAATTACTTTGAGCATTAGAGTTTACAGTGTATACGCGTAGGCTTTCTAATTACACATGATAAAATCTAAAGGCTCACTGTGTTAACATTTACTTTGCTTAAATTCGATACTAATAAAATTTAATTCTACATTTGTACTGTAATTTTAGTACTGTTATTATGAATTCGTTTAAGTACAATGGTACACTTGATTTTATCCGCTACTACGTGCAGCTCTAAAGGAGCTACGGCTCATTAATCCTTGAGAGAATGAACTAAGGTCTGACGCGTCGGTCTATAGTTATATAGCGCCACTCAGTGGTAAAAGCCAGCAACTGCATAATGCCGACGTGAGGTGCGGCGACAAAACTAGAAAACTGCTCTTCACACATCTGTACACACCCATACTTTATACACACACACACACACACACACACAACACACAGTACACAGACACTAAACATATTATACACATATACACAGACACACATCACACACATACACACACACACACTACACTTCCTGAACTTTAAGGCATTCAAATTAAGCAGGCTGCTTATGGTGAACAAGATGTATAGTATGTGACTGACAAACACACAGAAGTGATCCTCAGTGATGATTGCGGGTTGGGGTGATTGCAGAAGTATTATATATATATATATATATATATATATATATATATATATATATATATATATATATATATATATATATATATATATAAACATATGGTCACTTTGGGTATTTTGGGGATTAACATACTCAAAAGCACATGAAAATCGGCTCAGATGTTGTTTACTGCTGCCAGTGGAATGCCTGCATGTCTTTACCAGAGGTTTAGCTGAATAGCTCATGCAGACTTGCACATATAGATGTCAAACTTAGTACATTTCTAGACGTCTTTGAGTGAAAACAATTTTCACAATTTTCATTTTGCATGACAATGGCTGAATTCAACAAGCGGCCAGATATTTTGGGTCATGCGCAAAATCCACACAATGCACAGACATTACATACACTATTCTACACACAAACACTACAAACATTACACACTACACATCCTACATACACACAGGACACCCACACACAAACACTCACACACACTCAAAAAATATTTAGGCCTAACTATTAAAATTTACGCATTTTGATTGCATATAAATTTCTATCTATTTGGATTAATATTTCTAGCATAATCAAACTAATAAACTTTGATTCTTTTTTGCAAGTTATATGTAAATGAAATAAGCAAGAATGAGATTTGTGTATAGCGGACCAATAAATCCAATTTGTTTTATATTCATAATGTAGAGAATTATGTATTATTACATAATAAACCCAACTTACTTGAAATGAATTTAGATAATTGTTGTTAATTTATTAATATTTTTTTTATTCCTCCAAAATCCCAACATACAAGTTGCAATACAAAAACAACAGACCACCTTGTTTCATATTTTATTTATTTCATACATTTTATTTGTCAAGGCATATTTTAAGAATAACAACCAACAACAAGATGAAAAAAAGTGTTAGCAAAATATACTAATCAGTGCTAGAGATGCAGTTCCTCAATAAAAAATGTGAAACTTAAGGTAGACAGATAAAACAGGTAAACCTGCTAACAGCACTGCTTACATTACAATAACATTCAGAGCCATAAGACTGAGTGGTGTCTTTGCACTTACACTTTTCTAGGCATGTTTAATTGTGAGATTTTGGTATAGAATGAACATTCCACAGCAAATATTAACTGGCTAAAATGACCAATAACTAAATTAAACTTTCAAGCATTAAAGTTTAAAAGTTAACTTAAACAATACAAACAAGAGAACAAGTCAACCCATTTGCAGTGAAAAACGGAAATGTCTGTTAATTAATCACAGAAGAATCTTAATTGTCAGTGCTTGGACTTTTGGTAACAGTTTGGTATTCTATTGTTCCAGCAGGGTTTTCTGAAAAACTTCAAATGAGTTCCTTAGGGTAGTGCACATTAAATGCATAAATGAGTCCAAAAAGCATCACATCCATGTGTGCAGAGGTTTTGTAGAACTCCAAACCCTCAATTATCACACCAACATCTGTAAGTTACCAGGTCCAGCACCCACTGCCCGAATGACATAGATGCCCGTGGTCGTCTGTGCAATTCCAGACTCAGCCATTTTCACAGTCCTGGAAGATAAATAAAGAGAATGAGTTATCAATTCCAGCCACAATGATATTCATATATTTTAAAGCCATAAGATGCGCACAAGCAGACGCACGCACACACTTGGCCCTTGTCGACTATTCATTTTGACCCCTGGCTAAGATGTTAAGGGTCTCTTGAACACAGCTACTAGACATTTAGGTCAGAAAATAGGGATGTAAATATAAATATGGGGGGGGGCCCCCCACACTCCTATATATTTTAATTAGAAATAAATCTAATATTAGGTAATGAGAAAAATGCTAAGTGGCTAAGTTAGCTTATATTTATTAGGGCCATGTGCAAGCTAGCTAGCTAGTGGACTAAACAAAAAAATGTATAGTCATTGCATTGATATGAGTGTAATATGATATTAACAATGCTAAAAATATTGACATATGCAGAAACCAACAAATTATGAAGGATGACTATTACCTTTAAACGAGGTCACAATCCAGTGTGGAACAGCTTAATTTGTATGTAAATCTTGCAAATACATTCTCAGTCTCATACAGTTTAATTAATTGGATTTTGTTCTGCAGACATTTTAACATACTTTTTAATTGATTAGGTTAATTTTTTTATAATTAACAAATTTTAATTAATTGTAAGTAACCTGATTACATAATTTTTTAAAAAAGATTTAAATAAAACAAAGGAATGCAAATACTTAATAATAAACTATGCCATGATTAATTTTTTTGAGTGCACATTGCACATGTATATGCTACACACACACAAAATCTACTTATTTCTCAAATACAGTACACATCCTAAACACACACACAGAAACACATCTCACACACATCATCCTACGCATCCTACACAGACGATGACCTGCTCAAGCACCAGCGCCATTACAGTCACAACCAAACCCCGCCCACATTGAGTGACAGCTAGCAATGGAGCACCAGAACGACACATCCAGCCATAATGATGGCTTAAACTTGTCATATTTGTTTAATAGGTCTTTAAAAAGGCTGAAAAGCCACACAGGCGGCCTAGGACCCATGAGGGTTCCTCGCATATTCAGGGTCTCCATCGTAATGTTTTCGTATCTTCAATGGCCCGATGTACTGATGTACCTTCTTGCCTTCAATCTTCAGCGGGTTATTGGGGAACTATGGGCCTTGGGGGCTTGCTCTGGGAACATGGGTAGATGGTACCCAAATTGGGTGCAGGGATCAGATTGATCCTACGATCTTTGTTGGAGAAGGGAACCAGTTTTTGGCCATACCTAATTGAGACTACTTCCTATAAGTGCACCTGTTTGTGAAACACTGGGGGATGTGGTTGTGGGTGGTTGAGAGTTCGGACTCTATGACTCTACAGATCTGGCCATTAAGAATGCGCGCTTTTTCCTGCGGATCCCACAAGCAACTTTCGGGAATTTAAATAAATGTGTTGTGCTTCACTGAATATCCGTCAGATGGCACATGGAAGGACATTACCTAAAAGCCAGACCAAATACCACAAATAATTGTGTATAATTAGTTAGCCTAAAATAATAGTTTCCGATGCTGAAGCAAACATGATTTTTATTTTGTTTTACAATAGATCTTTCATGATGAATGTGCGTATATGTGCTTGATGCCCTAAATCATGATTTAAATTTCATAATAAGTTTCTTAGAGTTTTTTAACAGGGACAAAAACAATGAAAGACATGACAATGCCTCGGTTTAAATGGTCTTGAAATTAATAAAATTCTGATAGTAGGCTATCTGAGTGTTAACTATGTGTCAGTAACCGTGGCTTTCGTTAGCTGCTGAGGTGGGTCCAGATGCAGGTGCGAAGGCTGAGCAGGCGTTGCGCTCCGGTTGTAGGACAGGTGTGTGCGCGCGGGTCCGTTGGAGGAGCGTCGAATCGATTCGCCGCTGAAGAGAAGGGGCGTGCGCGTTGGGTCGAGAGCAGTCGAGACGTGAAAGTTAGCCGTGGTCGAGAAAACGTGCGTTGGGTCGAGAGCCGTTAAATCCGTGACGAGACGTGAAGATAAGCCGTAGTCGGGAGAGAGCGCGCGTTGAGTCGAAAACCGGGAAATCCGTCAGCGGGGCAAACAAATCCGAATCGTGAGACAACGGGAAAAAACCGAGAAACGAAACAAGACTTCGGTAACGTGATCACAATCAAAAAATAAACGCGAGAGAATTGGCTTGAGCACTCAATAATCTGGCGAAGAACTGATGTGCTGCGCTTCCCTATAAACCCAAGGAAATCAGCGCCGGATGAGAAACCGGTGTGCAGGTGAGGCGGTCCGGGGGCGTGGAAAATGTCATTACAGCGTGGGAAAACAAACCAGCGTGGAGGAGCTTGACAGCGTGGGAACGGAAATGTCAAATGAAATGCACGAGAGTGCCGAGAGCGTGACACTATGCGAATGTCGTGATTCATGAATACTGTCAACATGTCTTCGTTAAATCGTAAAAATGGGTCGACATTGAGCACCATCAGAAGACATGAATTAACAAATATGACCACGAACTGCTTTGGGCTTTTTATATAAAAAAAATATCATCATGCTTATTTGCTGTTTGTGTCCAGCATTGAATAATTATTTCATCTATTATTTGATCATGGCTGGAAATAATAGCTGGAATGTGATTGCGAATTTATGACTGAAATAAAGCTGTTTATCTGCAATTACTACCATATCTCATATTTCTGTCTAATACTGTTTCATTCATATTTTACATTACATGCAGTTTGTAATTTACTTGCAATTGTACTTTTAAAATGTAACCTATATATCTACAGAATAAGCAAGTGAAATGCTAATATAGTTAGCATAATGCTAGCGGCATGCTAATATTGTTAGTATCATGCTGGCAACATGCTAATATAATTAGCATAATGCTAGCAAAATGCTAATATTGTTAGCATAATGCTAACAACATGCTAATTATGTTGCTAGGGTGTGTGGCTTAAGAGCATCATGATAAATGCGAAAGACTGATTGGTTGCCTGAGTAAAATGAGCCCTCCCCTGTGACAGTGGGGTCCACAGTTAAATTCATTTTCAAAGTTACTGTGAAATTTATCATTTCATGTTAATTGTCCCCCTGCTGGGGCAGTTTACCACTCGTCCCTTAGAAAAGTCATGACATTCCCCCCATTCCCGAATAAGCTGAACGACATGACACCTCTTTCATGGGTCTACGACGAACAGAAAGTGACTAGTCATGCATCAAATTCCCCATTATGAGTCAAGGGGGCAAATTTGGGCACCTGTTTTGCCCAGGGGGTAAAACCTATACCCTTTTGCAGGTTATGTTCCATCACAGATTGCAAGCCTCTTCAAATGTGGTAAATTTGAGATTTCTACCAAATTCCCACGCGCTTCAGTCTATCAAAGTTAGTCACAATGTTAAATCTATGGGACTTTTTGGGGAGATTGATTGACACCTTTAATAGCAATTTACTGCCTGCCACCTCAAAATAGTCTTAGCACCCCAACCCAGAATAAGTCACACGATTTGACACCTCTTTTATGGGTGTATGACAAACTATACAGTTCTAGTGCACATTCTTTCCGTCCTCCCTACTTTAACCTTTTCCTTCCAATTTTTCCTAAATAAATTACCCTTTTTAAGTAAAACCTCCCCTCGTGTCCATGCTTTACGGTGCTGCCCGTGCAACTTAGGGTCAAACCCGCCTCTCTCTCTCTCACTCTCTCTCTCTCTCTCTCTCTCTCTCTCTCTCTCTCTCTCTCTCTCTTATATACATTTAAAATAGATCATTTTAACACATTAAGGACATAAATATGATATAAAATCAAATATATTGCCGTATATTTGTTGTATGTTGTGTTTATTTGAACACCATTAAACCATTTTTAAATTCTTTAATAACGAGCACAAATATAAAAAATATATAGTCTAATGGCATAGAAGCCATAAAAATAACCTATGCATTTCCACAAACGTACTTCAGCCTACTATGGAACGCTCGCCACCTAGCACCTACGTGTGCTTTTCATTTCTCTGCCACAAGGGAGGCTCCTAGCAGGACTACTCACACATCCTTCACACACACACACTCACACACACACACACACAAACTGGGGAAGGGGTTTGTTGGTGGATGAGATAGCTCAGGCCTTATGATTCTACCTGCTTGACAAGATGGCTCGAGTAACCCACCCATTTCCACAAATGTACCGCGGCCTACTATGGAACACTCACCACCATATCATATAGCCATTTGGCCTTCTCTGAACACACCAGACAAAAATGTTTCGAAACACACACACACTCACACACGACACATACATCTTAAAAAAAAAAAAAAACACATATGCACACAAACACACACACATACACTGCACAGACATGAACTCCACAAATTACACTGTAATTACCTAAAGACACTCACACAATACACAAACTTTACATACATATCCTAAACACACCCCACACTCACACACAAACACACACACACACAGAAATTTCACACACAGACAACACAGACACACACGACACACACAAACACACATACACATACTACACACACTCCACATACTACATACACACATATACACACACACACATACGCACACACACTATAAACAAACACAGGCACACAAACTTCTTATTCTACACACACAATACACATCCTACACACACCTCACTGACACACAGAAACTACTTATCCTCCACACACAATACACATCCTACAAACACCTCACTGACACACACAAACTACTTATCCTACACATACAGTACACATCCTACACACACATGCCTTACACACAGTACACATCCTATACACACCCTATGCCTCCTACACAAATAAAGACTGGGCCCAAGCACCTGCGCCATTACAGTCGTCACCAAGCAATCACTAGCAATGACACAAAGAACGAGACCTCGACGATGACTTAAACGTAAGCCATATTCAGTGACATCATTGTCCAGTGGGCTTTAGCGACTGCATGCAGTGGGCTTTAGCGATCAGCATGCTCGAAAGTCACTCAGGTTGTGCGGTGCGCCCGGGTGCCGTTGGCACAGATGCTTGGGATGCTTGGCATCATTGTGTTCAAATGTATTTCTTCTTTTTATTTTAAAAGGCTGCAGGGCCAACGTCTAGGTTTTCATCTTCTGAGAGAACTTCTTGTTGGACGTCCAGACCGTTGTATGGCATGCGCCAGCCTGAGACCCACGAGTATTCAATGTACCCTCCAGAGGGCTGCACAGGACTGGGTTGAGCAAGCGTGAGGTGGGGTTTATCTTCATCGACCAGAGAATGACCGGTGGTAAGCAATCAAATCGTTGTATCTTATATGGCCTGATGTAAATCTTGGCATCCACATTCAGCAGGAAGTTCTTGGGGGAACTACCAGATCCATTGTCTTGGGTGAGGCTATGGGCCTTGGGCTCTTGCTCTGTCTTTCGGCTTTTTTGGGTAGACGGTGGCCAAATTGGGGCCTACAGCAAGCAGATTGATCATCCTAGGTTCTTTGTGGGGTTGAGGGTGGAAGTTTTTGGCTCTACCTCTTTGAGAATACCTGAGAATTAATCCACATTTTTGTGAAACACTGAGAAAGGTGATTGTGGGTGGTTCAGATAGCTCACACCCTATGACCCTAATTGCTTGACAACCATGTCATGAGTAAGCCATTAATTTCAACAAACGTACTGCAGCCTTCTACGGAATGCTCACCATTCTGCATTCACACTCATCATACTGCCCTTCAGCCTTGTCTGTGTGCTTTTCATTCCTGGGTGATTTTCATTCTTTGTGGCTCTTCGCAAAGGTCACAGCAAACAGCAGCAATAAGCTGAGCCAACCAGGTTCGGAGTTCCAGGAATTACCTACTGTAGCCAAGCATGGTAAATCTGTGACACCTATCATGGCTGCCTAGATGTGAAATGACTAATTACAGGTTTGTGTTCTTGATCAACCGGCCAGTGTTTACAGATGTTGATTCAGGGACACCTGGTTCTGAAGCAGGTGAAAACCTGGCCAACAGAAGCCTGCACTGTTGTTTTGAGAACACTGTTTAGGAAGCCTGCAAGTTACGGCGACTTCACTGACTTGGAAGAGTACACTTCATGAGCAACCAGCTACTTCAACCAGTGCACCGATGATGTCGCTGTCTCCAAGAACATCATCTCACGACCAACCAGAAACTTTACTTGATTTACTTGCGGAGGTGCGTGCACGTGTGAAGACCCACGACTTCACCATCAGAACAGCAAGGGCCAAACTTTGCCAGGCCATAGAGAGGCGAAGCGGATATGCCCAGAGAATGCTCATCCAGTCATGTAGCAGGGCATACAAGCCATCACCACCTAAAGGTCATCACCAAAGGAAACTCACCGTCACCCGCCTGTGAAGGCTCCATTCCATTCCTCGAATTTCAGAGGCCAACGGTCTGGTGTAGGCCCAACAACCTGTTTCTGAACATTGCTAAAATAAAAAACATGGTTGTTGACTTCAGGAGGACACAGAGCGGCCACTCTCTGATAAACAACAACTGATCCTGTGTCAACAGCACCAAATTCCTGGTTGGCCATCTGGAGGAGAACCTTACTCTGTCCCTCAACACCAGCTCCTTGCACACAATAGCATTACAAACATAATTTTCTGAGAATGCTGAGGATGGCCCAGCTTCCACCACCGACCCTTCCCACTTTCTATAGAGGGACTATCGAGAGAATCCTGAGCAGCTGCATCAGTGCCATCTATAAATGGTTCAAACCAACCTGCAATTGCTCTTTTGCACAATATCCATTACTTGTTATAGGCACAAAACTGTTTGATCATTGCTGCTACTCAAACGAAAGTGTCCTGATGAGGAATGAGTCCTTAACTCAGTATGTCATCAGCACAAAGTAATGAAAAGTGTCATGTGATGTTGTGAGTTTTTTTACTCTTGTTTGCACATTTGCAAAAGCACTTTATGTTGTCTCTTTTTTTTCTATAGAACTTAGTTTTCTGTTAACTTAAATATGTCAATCTGTCTTGTCACAGCTAGGCAGCTAATTAGGTTGCTTAGTTAGCTAGTTAGTTTTTGTTCATTCATGATGTTCATTTATGTTGTATGTAGGACCTTGCTCCCAGAGGAACGTTGTGTCGTGTCACTGTGTACTAAACTGTATATGGTTGAAATGAAAAATAAAAGCCTACTTGAACTTGGCTCAGTTTGCCTGGCTTTTGAACATGTAAAGTGAACAACAAGCTAAAGCCCCATGCTTCGTGTTCACCTGCATGTTAAAACCTACAAAAAACTTTGTGGCGTGCCCATTCCTAGGATGCTGGGATCCAGTCAGCTATGTCTCTCAACAACAGAAACATTACCTCACACTATTACCTAATTACCTCATTCCTAGGCTGACCCGCCATCAGAATTACTCAGTCCTCCGACCTGCATTGTGTACATCGATACACCACAATTTCCCCATGTATTTGCTACCTATCTTGTGCCCCTGCTCACTGCTTACTTGAATGTATCCACATTATTTTATTATATAAACTATAAACAAAAAGCTGTTTTCTGTATTTATATATTTTATCTTATTTTCTTATTTCATATTTAGTTGCACGTTGTCTTATTCATACTCTATTAATTTATTAGTATAGTCATATTCTTTGTTTGAATACTCTTTTTTCTTTTTTTTTTTATACTTGGGTCATGCACAGTTGTCAAAGCATTTCTCTGAATATTATGTTGTGTATGATTGTGTAGTTGACAAATAAAAATTTTAATTAAATTGAAACAAAAATTAAAATTTACTAACATGATCTATGAATTTAGCAACTTTGTCATTCATTTTAACATTGCTTCCTTTTTGATTGTATGTAAAAAAAAAACAACATAAAGATGTGAATGAGCTTTCACATTAAGTGAAAATGAGATTTGTGAATATTTTAAAAGTGAAAGAAATAATTTCCAAAACATTCATTAATTCTGGCAAACATGTTGAATGAAAACTGTTTTGTTACTCTTTTTCACGTTTGAGTATGAAAACTAAATATAAACTTGTATCGCATGTTTTACGTGACGATTCATTAGTTGAGAAAGACACAACCACTTTCCTATGCACGGACACCGCTAAGAACACGGGAAACGCTTTATCTCATTATGATAGGCATAAAAGTGAAAGGAATGATCATTTCCAACACTTTCATACATCCTGGCTTACATGTTGAATAACTACATTTTTGTTAGTCTATTTTACATTTTGAGCAAAAAAGTGCATCTTATCTAATTTTGTGTGTTTAACGTGACCATGCGTTAGTAGTGTGAGAAAAAAGCTTTTCTGAGCTCGTACCGCGCTAATAACACGGGAAACCTTTATCTCATCATGAGACACATAAAAGTGAAAGGAATGCTAATTTCCAAAGCTTTCATGCATTCTTCCAGGAATATTGAATAGCTACATTTTTGTTAGTCTTTTTCACATTTTGAGCATAAAAAGTGCATCTAATCTAATCAAATTTTGTGTTTAACATGACCATGGCTTAGTCGTGTGAGAAAACCGCTTTCCTGAGCTCGTAGAGCGCTAAGAACACGGCAAACGCTTTATCTCATTATGATAGGCATAAAAGTGAAACGAATGATCATTGCCAAAGCTTTCATGCATTTTGGCATGAATATTGAATAACTACTTTTTTGTTAGTCTTTTTCACATTTTGAGCATAAAAAGTGCATCTAATCTAATTTTGTGTTTAACATGACCATGGCTTAGTCGTGTGAGAAAACCGCTTTCCTGAGGTCGTACAGGGCTAAGAACACGGCAAACGCTTTATCTC
>JAAGKR010012725.1:0-15742 GCA_011419295.1 Clarias macrocephalus
GAATTGACTGAATCTCCTGCAGTCCTCAGATCTCTGGCTGAAGTTTAATCTGCACCATCAGTGAATCTAAATGTTGAGTAAAAGTGATGTTATGAACAGTTACGTGTGGGATTTAATAATCTACTTTAAAATAATCTACTAATGCGCTACTGTCTCAATGTAAACAAACACCTGCACCAATAGATATTAATTAGAGAAGATAAAGTGAATATTTTTACTGGGATTAGTTCATATTTTCACTTTGGCTGAAATAACAGCGCTGACGTGGTAGAAGTGAATTTTAACACGCCGGAGTCGTTTTAAGACAAAACTTCATCTTTATCTGATCGACTTTTTCCATTTCTCATCTGTGATTCTCTCTCCGATTACCGAACAGGGAGTGTATTTGTCTGAGCACCAAAGAAGTACAACTTAGTGTAAACAAGGCGTCAGATACTCGACCTTACAGAATGTGATTTCTGTGTATTAATAAGTTAGACAGAGAGTTTCAGCTGTACAGAATGTCACAGCACATTCCTGTACCTGACGTGTACTGACGAATAATCAAAAGATTCTGATTCTGAACTCTTGCTTGCTCTTTCATTCATGCCTCCTCAGTACTTAAAACCAGTGTGTGTGTGAGTGTATGTACTGTATGTGAAGGGGGGGGGGGGGAAGCTATAATTTAATATCTTAGTTGGAACCAATGTCATTATAAGAGTGATATCAATATCTCACAGTACTGACCTTGTGAGGACTTTTAAGGAAATAAGGTTGTACAGTATATATAACGTATTGTTTGTGCAGAGTCAAAAAATGTTTACACACTTCGGGAAAAGTATAACTTGTATATAAGTTTATACTTTATATAATTATTTTAATACTAAATGTATTGCTATATATATATATATATATATATATATATATATATATATATATATATATATATATATATAACATATAGCAATACATTTAGTATTAAAATAAATATATATATATATATATATATATATATATTCATATAAATATATACATATATGACAATATTATGAGCATATTATTCATATTATATTGATATACATCTTACTATTTTCCTTTTCCTTTTTGGTTACTAAGTTTAAAGATAGATTAAACATAGTGTTAACTGGCAATTTCAGCAGAAGTCCTCATAAGTACAGTGAGATGAATGTGTGAGTGTGTGTGTGTAAATCATGTACAGTTTAAATATTGAAAGAAATATTGAGTTATAAAAATTTGGGTTGTAAAAATTAGGTAATTTAAAATAACAAGCCATTGACATAAGTTTATTATATATTATAAGTATTTTGTGGAACACTGGGTTCTGTAACATATGCCAGGATGTCCTAAGAGTGTAGATTATTACTGTCTGCACTTCTTAAAGCTCCAGTGCACATTAGAGACAAACGTTTAATCCAACAATAATGCTCTCTTATCAATAATGAACAGACATTACATTACAACAGAAAACATGGTGCCCAGGATGAGCAGATTCCCCTTAGTGCTCCTCGGGGCGTGGCTCCCCGAGACCTCTGGGGGTGTGCTGTGGTGGGACGTTGGCAGCGGATCCTTTGCGTGCTGTGGGTTGTGGAATGGGGCCTTTGTGAATCAGACTTGTTTGTCTTGTGCATCCCAAGGGGCTGAGTCACGCTGGGATCTGGAGAGTTTGGAGGCGGGATCAGTGTCCCCTGGGTTCTGGTGTCTTTCTGTCGTGGCCAGTATTGACGTTATTTCAGTGATTTGTGCTGCACTGGCTTTTCTGTGGGATCAGACAGGCTGGACTTTCGTCCCCGCGGGCATGGGTGTGCTTTGGGGACTCATGATCCTGTCACACGTTTACCGTTACATGATTGATAATCAGTATTAATGTGTTAATGTTGTAGCTGATCGGTAGTAAAGTAGAAAGTGTAAAAATTTTATATAATTTTAAATAATTTTGCCAAATTATTAGTCTATGACACACAAGTTTTTCCTAATGATTCAGTTGCGTTGCTTCTTTTTGTCACATGATCAGTGAAGCAAAGATACTTTCTGTGCAATAATGGGTTAGATGTGTTCAAAGGGGTTTTGGAGAATATTTCTTCACTACCTGACACACTTGACAGGTTTTGTCTTTACAGTTTGTTTACCGTCCAAACCGCTCTACAGATGATGCCATCTCTCACCTCCTCCACACATCACTCACTCACCCACCTGGACACTAGCAAGGGGAATTATGTTAACATGCTCTTTGCCGACTGCAATTCAGCATTTAATACCATAATCCCCTCCACACTCACCACCAAGCTGGAGCACCTGGGACTCTACATGATCTCCAATTTCCTGACTGGCTGACCACAGGCAGTAAGGACGGGTGGACATGACTCACTCTCAGCACTGGAGACCCCCAGGGTTGTGTTCTGAGCCCCCTGCTGTACTCATTGTACACGTATGACTGCGTGGCCGCTACAAACTCCACCGCCGTCATCGAGTTTGCTGACGACACCGTCGTGGTGGGCCTGATCACTGCCAATGATGAGACGCCTACCTGGAGGAGATTGGAAATCTGGAGAATTGGTGCCAGATGAAGATCTTCCTTCTAAACGTCAAAGACATTAAAGACAAAGGAGCTGATAGTGGACTTGGACGTTGGACACTTATGGACATTGCACACTCCCTGGTCATTTCTATTTAAATTCTATATTTTTACAGACAAATTTTTTTCCCGTATTTGTACAGCTAATTTTTCTTATATTTTAAATGTAGTTTTCTTTTCTTTATAGCTATATTTTCCTTAGCTAAAGTTTTTCTATATTTCATTTCTTATTTTATTTCATATTTATTTCCCATTAATAATCTTTTTTTAAGGTCATGGGCGGTCGGTCGTTTATGCATTTCACTAGATATCGTGCTGTGTACAGTATGTGACAAATTGAATTTGATATTGAAGTGAACAAAAATTGACACTCTGAAGAAACTGTACTCTGTTACTTCTGTTGCAGTTAGTTTGTTGCAGTTCTGTTTCCGTTTATTAAAGTGCTGTTGCAATTATTTTGTTGAATTTAGTTTGTAGTGTAACATCTGTTTAATTTCCTAATCCATGTGTGTCTTTTTCCCTCATTCGCATTTCGCTGTGTTTGGTAGCCGCGATGACCCTGCTGTAATATTCCTGAAAGAAAAGAAAGCAGAAAAATATCATTATAAGAAAGCACAAGTGATTTGTGTACAAGAGACACGAGATGCAGGTGCCGTGTGTGTGTGTGTGTGTGTGTGTGTGTGTGTGTGTGTGTGTGTGTGTGTGTGTGTGTGTGCGTGTGTGTGTGCATTCATTTAGTCTCTCCACTATTACTGTGATATTACGGTGATGACTGACAAACATCACTTGGTTGATGGACAATTTGATGTCTTAAGTTGCTGTTGTCATTTACTGTTTATAATGTGTATAATGTAATAAGGTTTTGTGTGCAACTAAACTCAACACTTTTCTGCTTGATCTACAGTAATTTGCCACCAGTGACTCACAATCAAAGCAGAATTTGCTAGATTAAAAAAATAACTCAACCAACATATTATTGATATTAAGTCGCATACATGAATAATCACAAACACAACTGCAGGTTGATTTATTTATTGTGAAAAAACTGTAGGATGTGGAGTTATAGTAAAAAAAAAACAGTCTTAACAGCATATTTTGTCAGTGTGCTGCCTATCACCCCTATGCAAGGCACAAAATACCAGTTTGCCCCACGTCTTGCTTCATTTGAAAAACACTTGTTGTTCCAAAAATAAATGGATTTATCTCATTTTGCTGTGAAACTGTTCATATATTTTTGCTGTTATAATTAATGCAGTGGTTCATGTGAATCAAATGAAATCGCGTGAATGAAACTAAAGCTTGAGCTCCCAGGGGTCTGTGATCAGTCGTGGGAAACGTTGGCGCATGCTGGCATTCCTGTGGAACTGGACACGCTGCTCCTCTCTCACGCACAGTGACCGGGGCAGAACCCTAAAGGGGCGTTCCTATCTTGGGGAATAAGACGCCCACTCAGGGTAGCTAAACTCTATTTAAAAACTTCTCACCTTGTAGTCACACAGTGGCTGAATTCATCGAGGCCGTCAGAAAGTCGGAGACACGGGTTCCTCTCTCGCTGTGCAGTTTGATGGCGGAAACGTTAAAAGCAGGAAGGATGCGGGATTAGCAGTAATCCGCAGCAGATTTGAGAAGGCGATGTGGGAGAGACGACATTACCATGTTTGTGTAAATCACCGGAAACGAAGAGAACATTCTTGAGAAGTGTAACTGGAAACACATGTCTGTTGTAATAAATACTCATGTTTGTGTAGCGCCAGTATGTGTGTGTGTGTGTGTGTGTGTGTGTGTGTGTGTGTGTGTGTGTGTGTGTGTTGTCCACTGACATCTGCTTTCACAATATCCCTATTGTACATGTTGATAAAATCATAATTCCAGCTGTAGTACTTCGGGGACTACGAGGTTCAGGAGTCATTTCCGCTCTGAACATTCTTCAATAGTCGTTACTGAACCTGAAGATTTCACTTTTATGCTGTTGTGATGTCATCAGTTAAAAACAAACAAAAAATAAATCCATAAATAATAATCCTAAGTACACAGTCGTAAAAAAAAATAAAAAACTGAGCGACTCAAAAGCGGCGGGTTTTGTTCGCTAATCCATCACGCAGTAACAGGTTACTATTGATGCTAAATGCTAATGTTACACTTTGCTAAATCCTTTGTTTACACTTTGTTTCCTGACTCACCGGGGTTCGTCTCTATCTCTGAGGAAGCGCATCTCGCATCGATCACGGTGTGCGCCGCAATAAAATAACATCTAATCCATAAACTCCATAGGAAAAAGCAGCGCGTGGAATCACGATGCCTCACCTTTTTTTTTTTTTTTTGAAGACGCAATTACACACATGACACAAGCCTTTATGGATCACTTTAGTAATCAGAGGAGCACTTTCCTGCGAGTCAGATAGTGTCACATTGACTTCCTCATCCAATCAGACAAACAGACTCAGACGCAATGTCATTTTATAGACCCCACGTCAGCTGGATAGATCCGGTTATGTCCGGTTTTGGACCGGTTACTTACTTACTGCTCCTTTCCCTCTGGTACCTCGAGCTCCTGAAGCAGTGACGTGACCTCGGTTCGCTCTATGGTTTATGCTAATGAGGGGACAGGAATTAACACTCGACAGTTATAAAACAGTAAAGTGTCCTGGACGTACCTGGGTTGCGACACCGATTTCTGGTCCATCATTAATCTGAAAAAAAGAACAAATGTTCCTACAGGTTTTTTTGTATACAGGTGAAAATCCCGTCCCCGAGCTCGTTGCTCAGCTTCGTCCTATGTATATACACTCCCTGGCCACTTCATTAGGTACACCTGGTCAACAGCTCCTTAGCAGAAATATCTAATCAGCCAATCAGATGGTAGCAACTCGGTGCATTTATTCATTCGGTCAATGAGTCTCCATACCAGCTGTGACATGAATTGAGATCTCACAACATGACAGCATGGATCCATGCCGTCGTGTATCAGCGGTTCAGACTGGTCCTGGTGGTGTGATGGTGTGGGGGAGATACTGTTTCTCGGTACACTTTGAGCCCCTTAGTACCAATTGATCATGGTTCAAACGCCACGGCCTTCCTGAGTATTGTTCCTGACCGTGTTCATCCCTTTATGAGCTCAGGATAACGCGCCACAATGCTAAAATCATCTCACACTGGTTTCCTGAACCTGACAGTGAGGGTTACTCTGTACGCACACAACATGCTAATTAATTAGCAGTTAGCTAAAGTTTTCGGTTGGCATTGTGGATCCAGTTAAAGGTCAGATGTAGGTCAAAAGAAGGAATGCATCGCTAGGAACTTTTAGTAACGTAGCTAATGTACAAGCTAGTAACCTAAAGTCTGTGTGTCGGGAATTTCTGTCTAAGTTGACTTTAACTCATGTTTTTTTCTCTTTTCTTCCCGTTAGTTATTTCACACTCATGAAAACACACTCATCGTCTAGTTTCTCTTTCCGATGTAGTCAGAAGTCACTGAAGTGGACAACGTAGGGTGGAAAGTGTTGTATAAAGGGTGTTAGACTATAAAATGCCTCAGAGCAAACAGGAGGCACTCGTTATTTTCCTCTCTGAGAGTAAACGTAAGTCCGAGCGTGGAGAAATCGGTTCCCATCAATGGCGGCTAAAAGCCTGTTAAAAGCTCGACAAATAAAAATACACCGTCTTTAACAACCACATTCCCGTCCATCTTCTCCAAAGCGGACTTCCTTTCAAACACACTCATTCACACGCTCACACACACACACACACACACAGACACATAAACACTGCTGTCTAATGCACTGTGCTATACGATGCACTGAATCCTGAGCAGATGCGTCCAAGTGCGAGGTTCCGTCTCAAACACCTTTATGGAGTGATGACGTGCAGCGGTGACGGCACTCGGTCTTAGTCCAGAAGTCTTATTGTGCGTTTTGAGGATCACACAAACAGCAACAATTACCCTCAAAAAATACTCGTCCACTACTTTTTTTCTGTGACTGAGACGAGACGATGACGAGACGTTGCGGATATCAGTGAAAAGTGACCAAATCAGCAGGTTGACAATAAAGACGAAACTGAAATCTGGCTTATAAAAATAAAAACTAATAAATCTAATAAGTCTTTATTTCCGTCAACATTATTTTCGACACTACAGCATTCAGTGTGAATGGGGTGAATTATTTACCAAGTTTGTTTAGAATTGTAAGAAAATCTGAAAACAAAAAAATTATATAGAATTGGGACATTGATAAAATGGTTATACTATACAGAAGGAATCAACACCGGGTTCGATTCTCGTCTCTGTGTGTGTGTGTGTGTGTGTGTGTGTGTGTGGAGTTTGCATGTTCTCCCTGTGCTTGGTGGGTTTCCTCCCACAGTCTAAATACATGCAGATTAGGCTAACTGGCATTTCCAAATTGCCTGTAGTATGTGTGTGTGTGTGTGTGTGTGTGTGTCCAGGGTGTACCCAGGCTCGTGCCTTAAGTCTCCTGGGATAGGCTCCGCCCCCTGTGACCCTGTATACATGATTAAGCAGTATAGACGATGATAAGATGATGAGTAAAGGTACGGATCTTGTTTCTTCCACTAGGGGGCAGAAGAGAGCAATAAATAGGCCGCTAAATTAGCTCTGGAATAAAACGTGAAAATTAATTCATTTATTGTTTTCACAGCAATGAGGGTAAATGCTGAAATCATGCTTTTAGAGTTCTTTATTTTAAATATATATATTTTAAATTATTTATTAGGTTTTAGCACATTTACGTGTCTTGCAGTCAGAAATGTAACTTTTGGATAAGCATCTGAAAACAAAACACACTAGCAACATTTTTGTGTGTGTTGTAAGTGTAATGGAGGTGAGATTGTGATCTTTCATGTTGTCTTGAAGCTTCTGTCCTAAACGCCTAAATTCAGAGCTAGCTATTCACATTGCCATGTCATGTTAACAAGCATTAGCCATTTCATGTTAGTTGAAGTTAAACTTGAGCTATATAGGTTTCATCCCCATGCTAACTAGCTCTCTAGTCTCATTGCTAAGCATCCATGGTGTCAACAAGTTATTAGAGAAAGTAAAGAAAGCTGTTGTTAAGCTACTGAGTACAAACAGAAGCAGCTAATTTGAATTTAGCAAACGACATTGAGAGTGAGCTAACGTATTATCATATAATTAGCTTCTGTTAGTTTAAACATTGCTAAGTGTTAATGGAGCGAGTGAGTGAGTGAGATATCAGCTATTCTAACTCATAAAACTGTTCATCGGATAAGAGTTTAAGAAACAAAGCCTCTCTCTGTTATTATGACTTTTAATAGCAGTGATTTTTAAATACATCATCACGTCAGTCATCAGAACTTGCAGTCAGAGCTCAGGCTTCGTCTTCTTCTTCACCGCGCTGTAGATGTGAACGTCCCTCTCTGAATCGTAGTAAACCTCCTGCACCGAAAAACGATTTCCCAGCATGCTCAGGAAGCGCTCGTCTCGCTCGTAACGGATTCGGCATGCCAGCAGGACCTCAGTGTTCTCCGAGCTCAAGTGATCTAGGGTGTGCAGCAGTGCGGAGAACGTCTCCTCCAGGTAGACGATGTCCGCTCCCAGGACGAGGTCATAGCCCCCGGAGGCATAGCGCTCTAAACTTTCTCCCCACGTGAGCTCGGAAACCCGCACTGCCCCCTGCAGGTCTGAAGGAATGTTCTCCTTCACGTTAGCCTCCAAGAACTTCAGAGCCGGCCTCCGGTCGGTGATCGTTACATCAGCTCCTGACGGGAACAAGGGATCCGCGATTTACAACTGGAACTGGATCAGATACAAAAAGCTCCACCCACATTAACATCTGGATGACATTATATGAATTATGATGTGTCTGCGTATATTTCTGTAAATCTATAGTAAACCATAACTTGCTCGCACCGAGCAGCGCAGCGACGATGCCCACCAGCCCGGTACCAGCTCCGAGCTCGATGGTGGTCCTGTTCTTCAGGTTCACACGGCCGAGCTCGAGGTACATGCACATCACCACAGCCTGAGACAGGATCGACACAGCAGTTATAATTATAGAGAAATCACATTTAATGTGTAAAAAATAACAATAGTGCAGTTGTTCAACCACATCACATTTTCTGTCACATACAGTGGCACCTCGGCATACCAATGACCCCACCTCACAACTTTTTGCAATAAGAAATTTTTATGAGCAGATGAATCAAGCCAAACTGAATGTCGGCTAAGTTGCGCGTATGTCCTGCAAGAACGTAGGAGCCGTTCAAACCTTATTTACACCTAAAAATGGAACGCCAAGTGAAGAGAGCTCACATCTTTTGTGTGTGTTTTTTTTTTGTTGTTGCAAGATTTAGTGAAGATGCAGCACCATGGGATCCCAACAATGTTAGCAAGGACAGTAGCAAGAAGAAAAATGAGTCACTTTCAGTTTGTTTTTTAAAGCAGCCAGTGCCGAGAGGAATCATAAGGGAAGTTTACATGAGGTTTAATGGCTACTCATTTTATATTTTACTTCATTTACATTTGTAATAATATAATTATAGTGATGGAAATTGGTAATATTGGTGATATTTTCGGATGGACAAAAATATTTCACAATATGAAATTTCACCTCCAGAACAGATTAAATTCATATGCTGAGGTACCGATAATTTAATAATATATATATATATTTAAGTATGATTAATTATATATATTATGACAATATATATAATTATGATTAATAACAGTAGGTTGGACGTAGAAAACCATTAGCGATACTGTATTTCTGTACCCTGTATGGAAGGAGTCTCCAGTGACAGAGAGATCTAACAATGAGAGATGAACCTGTAAGTTGTCTAAAACCTCAAGATAAAAGAATGTAAACGAGAAAAGCTGCTTAAAAATTTATTATTTATTATTAAACGAGAGGCTGGTGAGGAAACAACAGCCTAGTTTAAGTGAGAACGTGTTTCGTGGTCGCTCATAAAACCGTGACGACTAAAATCAAATTTAAACTGTGTGTGTGTGTGTGTGTGTGTGCGAGCGCGCGCGAACGGGAGATGAATCGTATCGTCCGCGTGACTCGGTTCATCTCTCCAGCTCCAGACTCACCGCGTCCCACACGACCGCGGCCACGCCCCCTCCTCTCCAGTCCTGAGCCAATCGGATGCTGCGCTCGGCGAACCGGAAGTCAGAGGAAGCCGCGTGCAGCTTGACCAGAGACGGCAGGATGTTTTCATCATACGGAACCAGCGCCATGCGGATAAACAAACACACAAACTACAGAGACGAAATATAACATTAATAATTCATACAAAAACCCGTCACTGTCACGCGCAGTGTTTACACACCCCAATGCTAACTGACTAGCGCAGCCGAAACTGACTGATTAATAAACCCTCTGTTATAAAACACGACTAATATTCATCCTCCTCAGCAATATAAAGTCTTAAAGTATTATAGAATCGATTTTTTTAATCTAACACCGACAGGAAATAAGGAATATTGGAGTGAATTGTGGAATCCGCGTCAAATCCGCGCGCGCGAGGCGGAAGTAAGCACATCCTTTGGGCAGGATGTGTCCCAAATCACACACTGTAACCTGCACACTGCGCTTATTAGAGGGGCTCATACACTCTCATAAACAAGTATTTCATTTGATATACGACATGTTAAGACGCAGTAAAAATTGTCTCAATTTAAACAAAAGATTAGAAAAAATGTCATTACTTTGAAGAAGCGTACTATGTAGTTAAACTTGTTTCATTTGAAATGGTAAAGAAAAGTGCGACCTCTAGCGGTTGGAGGGAGCTCTTACACGATTCCTTTCATAGGCAAATACCAATTTATTTATGATGAAAACGTGAACGTTTACATTTAATTCACTTGTGAATGTGTTTTACATTTATACTGTAGTTATAGTCAACGACTCTGAATAATACTATTAAATAAGTTTGGTATTTAAACATGAACTGTGATTTAGTTTCATAAGATACTTCAGATTTAATAAAATACTAATGTCGCCCTCTAGTGACCAGCAAACATATTGCATGAGTTTAAATAGTGCTTAAATGTTTTACATGTTATTGTTATAAAAAGAGCATTGTAACACAATTAATTAACATATACTAGGGATTAATTAAGAGTTTCTGTTTGATTAACCAAATATTAAACCTATCAAATATATATATTTAAACAATGGGTATTAAGCAGACTATCTGGGCCCGTATTTACATACTGAGCTTCTCAGAGTAAGAAATTGCTCCTAAGTGGACAAATATTCTCAGAATCATGCCATTTTGGTCCTATTTTCAGGAGTAGGAATAGGAGCTATTTCTCAAAATTCTTAAAATAGGGAATTGTGACCTGTTTGTTAATTTTTTTTTATTTAAAATCAAATGCTATAAAATGTTTTTTTTATATGAATGATTAAAATTATAATAGAATATTTTAAAATATATATAATGCTTAATTTAATGTTGGAAAGTTCTTTTGTCTTTTTTATTTCATACCTGGCATTAAATTCTTTTTCCTCTGTGTTCATTATGTAATGTTTAGATGTTCATTGGTCGACATGTCCATTTACAGTATAGTAGTGTTTGTTAACAAGTGTTTGTTTTTACTATTAGATGATAACATTTATTTTTGGATGGTTATTTAGTGTAAAGGATTTTTTAAAATCTTGATTATTACTATTTTCTATTATCTTTATTTATTTATTTATTCATTTACTTACTTACTTACTTACTTGATAATACTGTTCTTGCAAGAACTGATCCAGAACAGTTGATCTTCATGTCTTAAATAACAACTGACTGTCATTGTTGTTGGTGCTTAATTAATTGCTTAATTACCGAATGCCACGTGTTTTTTCATAGTTTTGAAAAAAGAAAAAATCCAGTATTGTTCTAGAATGTAGAGAATAAACCATTTAACAAAAAACATGAAATTAGTTTACTGTACAGCAAACAAGCAACTGTAGCAGTTACAGGACACCAAACTAATAGTTATTCATGTGTAACTACTGTACATATCTGGATGACTTTCAGCCACCTCACATGAATCTTTACTCAAATATAAACATTTCCTGAAATCCAGGTTGTACGAGTTCCCAATGATAAAACAGACATAATCAGCACAGTTCACAGGCACAAAACCTGTTATAACAGCATTTTTACAATTGGCACTTAAATTGGTTTCTTGCAACCACAGGGGGCACAATCCAGTGTCTTGTTGTGCCAGTCCCAGGTCTGGGTAAATGCAGAGGGTTTTGGCAAGAAGGGCGTTCAACGTAAACCATTTGCCAAATCAATCATGCGAATCATTAACAGGACTTCCATACCAGATCAGTCGTGGCCCGGGCTAACATTGGCCGCCACAGGGGCTGTTGACCGGCAGGGTGCTGGTGGAAACTGTTGGTCGAAGAAGGAGAGGAGGAAGGCGTGTTCATAGGCAAAGAGAGAGGAGGAAAGGGAAGAGTTTAGGAGTCACAGTAGGGAGTTTGAATGTTGGGACTATGACAGGGAAGGCAAGAGAGTTGGTTGACATGATGCAGAGAAAGAAGCTGGATATACTGTGTGTCCAGGAGACCTGGTGGAAAGGTAGCAAGACTGGAAGCGTAGGAGCAGGTTCAAGTTATTTTACCAGCGTGTGGATAGGAAAATAAATGAAGTTATCCTGAATGAGGAGTTTGTAAGGAATGTTCTGGAGGTGAAAAGTGTATCAGAAAGGTTGATGAGTCTGAAGCTGGAAACTGATGGTGTGATGTTCAGTGTTGTTGGTGGTTAGGCCCCACAGGTAGGATGTGAGTTAGAAGAGAAGGAGAAAGTCTGGAGTGAGTTTGATGAAGTGATGCAGAGCAGCCCCAGAGGTGAGAAAGTGGTGATTGGTGGAGATTTTAATGGACATGTTTGGGAAGGGAACAGAGGTGAGATTGTAGCCAGACAACACAGGATGGTGGTGTATAAAATGAACCTGATGGTGAGAAACGTGAAGAGGACAAAGGCAGAGCAGAGGACAAAGTGGTGGAAGTTGAAAAAGGAAAAATGTCGTGTAGTTTTCAGGGAGGAGTTGAGACAGGCATGTTCAGATGTTCAGGAGGTGCTTCAAGATGACTGGACAACTACAGTTAAGGTGATCAGGGACAAGTAGGAGTTTACTTGGTGTATCATCAGAAAAGGGAAAAGGGAACAAATAGACTTGGTAGTGGAACGAGGAAGTCCAGGAGTGTATATGGAGAAGTTGTCTAGATAAGCAAGTGGGACACTGAGAGGACTGAAGAGAGTAGACAGGAGTACAGGGGGAGACAGTGTAAGGTGAAGGTAGATGTGGCAAAGGCCAAACATAGAGCATATTGGGACTTATATGGTAGGTTGGATAGTACGGAAGGAGAGGTGGATCTGTACAGGTCATAGAGGCAGAGAGATAGAGATGGAAAGGATGTTAGAGTGATTAAAGGCAGGGATGGAAATGTACTGACAGGTGACAGGTGGGTGATGGGAAGATGGAAGAAGTACTTTGAAGAGTTGATGAATGAAGAAAATGAAAGATTCAATTCAATTTATTCAATTCATTTCTATAACGCTTTTAACAACGGTCATTGTCTCAAAGAAGCTTCACAAAAATCAAAGGAAAATTTATGGAAGTGTGTATGTTTGAGAAAAATTTGTCTAGTTAATGAGATTGTCCCTGATGAGCAAGCCGAGGGTGACGGCGACAGTGGCAAGGAAAAACTCCCTGAGATGGCAATAGGAAGAAACCTTGAGAGGAACCAAACCAACAGGGAACCCATCCTCATCTGGGTGATAACAGATAACAGAACTTATCATGTTGGGATAGTTGTATCTTGGGAAAGAGTAGTGGAAGCTAGGTTTAGGGCAGAGGTGAGCATTTGTGAACAGCAATAAGGTTTCATGCCTAAAAGGAGAACAACAGATGCAGGATGCTGATGGAGAAGTACAGAGGAGGTAATATGGAGTTGCTTTGTGGATTTAGAGAAAGCGTATGACAGGGTGCCGAGAGAGGAGCTGTGGTGTTGTACGAGAAAGTCTGGAGTGGCAGAGAAGTATGTTAGAGTGGTGCAGGACATGTATGAGAGCTGTGAGACAGTGGTGAGACGTGCTGTAGGTGTGACAGAAGAGTTCAAGGTGGATGTGGGGCTGCATCAAGGATCGGCTCTGAGCCCCTTCTTGTTCGCTGTGGTGATGGACAGAATGACAGATGAGGTTAGACAGGAGTCTCCATGGACTATGATGTTTGCAGATGACATTGTATTTTGTAGTGAGAGCAGGGAACAGTTGGAGGAAAATCTACAGTGGTGGAGCAAAGCAGAGGAATGAAGGTTAGCCGCAGCAAGACAGAATACATGTGTGTGAAAGAGAAGGACCCAAGTGGAACGGTGAGGCTCCAGGGAGCAGGTAAAGAAGGTGCAGGACTTGAAGTATTTAGGGTCAACGGTCCAGAGCAATGGAGAGTGTGGAAAAGAGGTGGAGAGGCCGGTACAGGCAGGTTGGAACAGGTGGAGAATAAAAGAGTTTTGGAAAGAGAGAAAGGAAAGGTGTTCAAGACAGTGGTGAGACCAGCGATGCTCTACGGCTTAGAAACAGTGGAACTAAAGAAGAGACAGGAGGCAGAGCTGGAGGTAGCAGAGATGAAGATGTCAAGGTTCTCTTTGGGAGTAACAAGGATGGATAGGATCCACAATGACTCCATCAGAAGGGACAACCCATGTAAGATGTTTTGGAGATAAAGTCAGAGGCCAGATTGAGGTGGTTTGGACATGTTCAGAGGAGAGATTGTGAATATATCAGTGGAAGGATGCTGAGGTTGAAACTGTCAGGCAGGAGGTCAAGAGGAAGAGCAAAGAGGAGATTTATGGATGCAGAGTGAGAGGACATGAGGTTAGTTGGTGTTAGAGAAGAGGATGTGGAGGACAGGGTTAGATGGAGGCAGATGATTCTCTGTGGCGACACCTGAACGTGAACAGCCGATAGACAAAGAAGAAAGAAGAAGAAGAACTGATTTCTTATTCTTTTATTTCACAAAGTATGAAAGCTTAAAATGTATTACATACCGTATCTCAACTGGGCGAATCGAGTTTCCTGAAGCACTGGGTGAACCTACCTACGTGTGTGGAGGTACTGTATCAGGGAGACACGTGTTTCTGTAACACAATGAACAGGATGTTTTGAGGATGAACAGGACTGGGAACAGATTTTCCTGTGTGTCGTGACACTCTGCCTGCCTCCCGACTGGCTGTTGGAGGATCAGTGGTGACTGAGAGGCACTAAAACCTTGTCCCCCAGTTAACAAATGTTATAATGTGCCTGTGACCTGATTGTGTGAATCTGCTTCATCATGGGGAACAGTTATATCCTGGATTTCAGGAAATCATGTTCCACCATCATGTTTAAGATGTGAGACGTCTGAAAGTCATTAAGATACATACAGTAACTAAACATGAATAACTATGAGTTCAGTGTCTTAAAACGGCTACATCAGTGTGTTTGATACACAGAAATATAGTCTATTTGAACTGGATAGTGTTTGTATAGAAAGAATATCAGCAGTTAGTGCGTGCAGTCTATAACTGAGTTATACAGTATGTTATCATCAATTCTACAGTATAAGTAGCGTAGAATGAGAATAAATCAGTATCACATCTATCATCACACATCGCTAATGTAAATCTTAAAGTCTTAAATGCAAGTTGATGCGTAGAAACCGTCCAACAGCAGCTATTTAAAATGTCTCAGTTCTCTTCAAGAATACAGAAATAGTGAAAGATGGCGGACTATTTTGCACAGATTTATTCAAGATGTTCATAAAAAAAGGCATTAAAATCAGAGAGGAACCATCAAAATCCTTGTTTGGTAGCGAGTGACATGGAGATGAGACGCGGCGCACGATGTGCACGACCACAAACATCACTGGATACACTGTGTTTCCCAGAAAATACACAAACTGCATTTCCAGGAACTCCGGCAACTTGGGGATTTCACTAGCAACAGGTGTTAAAGTGAGGCGTGTGACTTCCTCCCGTCTTATGACCTCAACAAATCCAAATACAGCCTATTAAAAGCTAACCATCCAGAGAGGTCTAGGGCGCGGGGTGGAAAACACCCTGGATAGGGTGCCAGTTCATCTCAGGGCACACACACACACACACACACACGTACACACACACACACACACACACACACGTACACACACACACAC
>JAAGKR010012726.1:0-15740 GCA_011419295.1 Clarias macrocephalus
GGTGGAACCATAGGGGAGGTGATGAAGGGTTTGAGTTGGGATATATGGAATACCGGGTGGATCCGGAGCGCCGCAGGCAGCTGGAGCCGGTAGGTGACAGGGTTTATCCGGAGAGTGATGCGGTATGGACCGATAAATCTGGATGAGAGCTTCCGTGATTCTGTTCGTAGGTGAAGGTTCTTGGTAGATAGCCATACCTTGTGACCTATCTGGAATAGTCGTCCCGGAGGGTGTCGACGGCGATGTTGGAAGACGTAACGGGTGTTGGAGCGTCGGATGGCATTGATTGCTTGGTTCCAGACCCGTCGACACCGACGAACCAACTGTTGGGCCGACGGTACTTCAACCGTAGCATGCCTCAAATGGGCTTAGATTGGTGGCAGAGGAGACGTGGAGGTTATGCGATAATTCTGCCCAAATGAGGTAGCGGGCCCAGGAGCACTGGCGATCAGCGACAAAGCATCTCAAGTAGCGCTCCAGTTGTTGGTTGGTCCGCTCCGTCTGACCGTTAGTCTGTGGGTGGTATCCAGAAGACAGACTACAGGTGGAATTGATCAGACGGCAGAAGGCCTTCCAGAACTGGGAGGTGAACTGGGGCCCCCTGTCTGAGACGATATCCCTTGGGAACCCATGCAGGCGGACTACGTGTTCTAATATCAGCTCGGCTGTGTTTTTGGCTGACGGGAGTCCGGAGAGGGCTACCAGGTGGACGGCTTTGGAGAACCGGTCGACGATCGTGAGGATGGTGTTCTTCCCCTCGGAAACCGGCAGGCCCGTGACGAAGTCGACGGCAATGTGCATCCAGGGCCGTCTGGGAACTGGGAGTGGTTGAAGTTCTCCCGGGGATGGTTGGTTGCTGTCTTTGGCCCGGGCGCACACTGGGCATGCCTGGACAAACTCATCAACGTCCTTCCTCATGTTGGGCCACCAGAAGGCGCGTCGAATGAATTGTAGTGTACGGTGCCCTCCGGGGTGACCTGAGAGGAAAGAGGAGTGCCCCCATTGAAGCAACTCTGACTTGACGGTGTTGGGCACATAGAGTCGTCCAGGCGGTACGCCTGCCGGTTCGGTCTCCGCAGCCTGTGCCTGGCGAACCCTCGTCTCTATGTCCCAACGGAGTGGTGCGATGATCTTGGTAGGTGGTAGGACAGGCACAGGGTCCGCCCGGGGGACGTCCTCCTCGTACTGTCGTGAGAGGGGGTCAGCTTTGATGTTCTTGGACCCTGGGCGATATGACAGGTGGAAATTGTAGTCCTCAAAAAATAGAGCCCACCGCGCCTGTCTGGGGTCCAACTGTTTCAGCGACCAGATGGTGATGAGGTTCTGATGATCAGTCCAGACAATGAATGGCTCTCTGGTGCCCTGGAGCCAGTGACGCCATTTCTCCAAGGCCCATTTTATGGCCAGCAGCTCGCGGTCCCCTACTCCGTATCGCTGCTGAATGGGGTCAAAATTTTTGGAGAAGAAGCTGCAGGGATGCAGCTTTTGGTCTGGACCTCGTTGGGAGAGAATCGCCCCGGCGCCCACATCCAACGCGTCCACCAGGATGGGAGCCGTAGTGAAGCGGCGGCAAAGTTCATGGAAGGCGGTAATGGCAGTAGAGGTGAGGTGAAAGGGGTGAGATGATGGACGTGTCAGAGCAGTTAGTGGAGCTGCAACAGTACTGTAGTCTCGGATAAAGCGACGATAGAAGTTTGCAAACCCGAGGAAACGCTGGAGTTGTTTAAGAGTCCTGGGTAGGGGCCAGTGACTCACAATCTCCAGCTTCTGCGGGTCCATGGCCACACCCTGGGGCGAGATGACAAAACCCAGGAACGTGGTGGAGCGCTCGTGAAAAGCGCACTTCTCCAACTTACAGTACAGCTGGTGGGTGAGCAATCTCTTCAGAACCGCTCTGACGTGTTGTACATGTTCACTGACAGTCCGGGAGTATATGAGGATGTCGTCTAGGTAGACGAACACCCATCGGCCTAACATGTCTCTTAGAATGTCATTGATGAATTGTTGGAAAACCGCTGGAGCATTGCAGAGTCCAAATGGTATTACCAGACTTTCATAATGACCGGTGGGAGTGATGAAGGCCGTCTTCCACTCATCACCCTCCCTGATGCGCACCAAGTTGTAGGCGCTCCGGAGGTCCAACTTAGTAAAAATGGTGGCACCAGAGAGGGCGTCCAGGGCAGAGTTGGTAAGAGGCAATGGATGTCGGTTCTTGATGGTGATGTTGTTGAGCCCCCGATAATCGACACATGGGCGTAAGTTGCCGTCGCGTTTCTTCACAAAGAAGAACCCCGCGGCAGCAGGCGAGGAAGAAGGCCGGATGGTACCTTGGCGCAGTCCGTTGGAAACATATTCCTCCATCGCCTGCGTCTCGGTGGCAGATAAAGAGTAGAGGTGGCCGCGGGGTGGCATGGAGCCTGGCTGAAGGTCGATGGCAAGGTCGTAGGGGCGATGAGGAGGTAGGTGGGTTGCTCGTCTCTTACAAAACACCTCAGCCAGGTCTCGGTAGGCGCTCGGGATGGCGTCGGTGTCGACCTCGGGGGCCTCGGACCCCCTAGAACACGTCCCAGCCCGGACCCGTAGGCAGAGTTCAGAGCAAGTCGGCCCCCATTGTAGGATCCGACTTTGTGTCCAGGATATGAGCGGGTCGTGACGAAGTAACCAGGGATGTCCGAGAATGAGGGGAGGTGATGAGATGGGGGTGAGGTAGAAGTGAAGCTGTTCCTGGTGTTGGCCGATGTTCATGGTGATGGGTTGAGTTTGGAAGGTGATGGGGCTGGAGGAGAGGGGCCGACCGTCAACAGATGTAATATTTACGGGCTGGGATAACGTCTCGATCTTTACCCCCAGTTTCTTGGCATAGGAAGAGTCAATGAAGTTACCAGCAGCACCGGAGTCGACGAAGGCGGTACTTCCAACTCGTTTGTGGCCAAACTGGAGGTGTACTCTTACCGTGAGACGGGAATCATTGGTCAGGGTGGTGGAGAGGGAGATGGAACCCGGTGAGTCACTCTCACTTCTCACCGGGGCTGCGCGTTTCCCGGGCGTAGAGGACAGATGGCCCGTGATGCCCTGCAGACCCGCAATACGCGCAGAGACCCTCTCTAAAACGTCGTTCCCGTTCTGCAGTGGTTAAGGAGGCGTGCCCTAATTGCATGGGTTCCCCGGCTCCGGTGTCAACCACGGCGGGAGGTGGAGAACCGACGGATCCGGTAGGTGCAGCGGAGAGTGAGGAACGAGCTTCCGGAACAGGCGTGCGAGAGAAGAAGGAGCTTCGGGGCATGAAATGAGGCAGTGGTGGCGTGATGGGCGGCAGGGTGCGAGGAGCTGGCTTAGGGCGGGCGAGCAGACGCTGGTCGATCCGGAGGGCGAGTTGGATTAGGCCCTCCAAGGTGGCTGGAAGTTCACGACCGGCGAGCTCATCCTTAATGCGTGCAGCCAGTCCCTCGTAGTAGGCCGTCCGGAGGGCGGAGTCTCCCCAGTCGGTTTGGACGGCGAGGGTTCGGAAATCCGCCGTGTAGCGGCTCACGGACGAGCCACCCTGCCGCAGATGATATAGTTTTGAGTCGGTCTCCACCTCAGCAGCAGGATGTTCAAAGGTGAGTTTTAGCTGGCGTGTGAACTCTGTATAAGAGTAGGCTACATCTGAATCAGAACGTAGGACCGCCGTGGCCCACTCAGCTGCCTGCCTGGATAGCAACGAAACGAGAAGAGCAACTCGCAGTCGGTCTGTGGAGTATTTGGTGGAATTAAACTCAAACACTAGATCCAATGCAGTTAAAAAAACACTGCACTTCCCATCTGTGCCATCCCATTTGTCCGGTAAAGCAATGAAGACATCAGAAGAAGGGGGAGGGGGTGGCAGAGCAACAGCCGCTGCAATGGGCATGGCCACAGCCGGCTGAGTGACCGCCCCGCAGAGCGTCACGTTCTCCTGCCTTAGCTCCGCAACCTCGCGGCGCAAGGCCGCGACGTCTTGGAGGCCTTGGCGGAGGACCGCGACTTCACTACTGAGCTGATCGATCAACTTAGCATGCTGGTCAACCACATCGCAGAGGTGAGCGTAATCCGCTGGATTTACTGCTGTTGGCTCAGTCATTCTGTCACAGACACACGGAGACGGACCAGAAGACTAGCAGTTAGCCCTGTAGCGTAGATGGTAAACCCAAACGCAGAAGTAGCGCGAGTAGGCAGGATAACCACGCTGTTTATTCTTAGAACTCTCTCGGAACGAGAGCAAGTGCTTACACAAATAAACCCGCGTTCTAATAACACACACTCAATCGAAAGCGAAACCCAAGAAAGTGAGTACTCACGATTAGGCGAACAGAGCGTCGGCGATAGCATGGGCAATTCAATGACTGAGCGATGTAAAGCGCCATCTTGTCTCCTTGTCTCCACCGTCTTACTTCCGGGTCCTCGTGCCGGCCGTGTTAGGAGTGCGCATGACAGCTGGTTTTAACGTTAATGGTTTTAAAGTTATGGCTGATCTGAGTATTTTATGGATAAAGTTATAAACACGTACAAGAAGCTAAAGGCAGATAAAATAAGTATTTTTGGTTCATCTTCAATCAAACATTATTTACATAATACCATCCATCCAGATGCAGTCACATGATTCACACAAATTCAGAATGGCAGAAACTGTTTTATTGCTAAGTAATAAAATTGCCCATACAATAAATTTGGAACAAAGAAATTTGGTGAATCTTTAAAAATTAACACTCAAATAAGACACAAACAAACAGAATTGAACCACCAACCCTGGAGTAGTGAAGCGACAGTGGTAACCATTAAGAAATTATGCCACCTATATAATGCTACTCTTTATATAATCATAATAATTGGGTGTTCTGAATAAAGTGTTATTTTATGAGCTAAAAAATTATGAGTGTGAGCCATTTGTTAAATTAAATCACATTTGTATTCACATAATTGTATAATTACTACTAGGACAATTAATTCAGTGATATACTGTATTATCTCATTCATATTTCACTGTATTAGTCATTTGTCTGTATTTTTTTTTCTTCTTGTTCTTAAAATATGAGGAACAGTAACTCAAGCATCAGCACAGTAAAATTCCATGCTTCTTATATGCCAGCTTGTTGGAATCTTGGGATCAAACTGCAGAGTCAGCTTGATACAGCATGCCTATAGGGAAGGGTCTTGCTCAAGGGCCCTGCAGTTCCTGTTTAGAGCGTTGGGCTAATGACCTTCCTGATTAGTAGCACAGGGCCTTAACCCACAAGCCATCATTGTACTATGTTTGACAGCAACATGATCTACGTCCATCCAATTTTTTTCCCAGAATTAATGGCAAGTGCTTGTCATAGAGCATAAAGGCAGTGTGCTTTACATAGATTGAAAAACCCAGACATAAATGTTTCCATTCAATAAATATCTGGAAGCCTCATGGTCTTAGAACAGGCCTGGGGCAGCCAGTAAGCAGACAAAAATCTACTAGCTGCACTCATTCAGGTTCCACTCATAATGGAGGTCACAATCTTAATCTAATATTAGACTTAAAATTTAATATAGACAATATAGTCATGCTTAAACAGTCTGAACTTCAATCAGGAGACTGAATACTTAGTTAACATTCTGGTATACTCTATATATTGATGCTCCTCATAATGATTTTAAGAGGGGGGAAAAACTGGCATAATGATCACACACATACTGTACCTTAAAGCAAGTCACTTGAAAATTAGAGCGTCCAGATAATAGAGCATCCAGAGTTACTGAAAAGTATTTATTGATCAATAAAGTATCTATCTATCTTTTATTAATATTATACTATACTATTGTCATTCAAGTCAAACCAGGACTTTATCATGAATGAAGTCATAACTAACAGAAGTCTGGACAAGATGGCTAAGATCCCACTGCAGTTGCTCCCGTGGACATTTAGCGAGTGGAATGCCTGATCGTTAAAAATTGTCGAAATGCCTTGTCACCAACATGGACAAGATATGCATCTATCTGTCTGCATTCACCATATCATTGTGATGATGAATATTCAGTTCACCATGACAATGATGTGGCTGGTGACTTTATGTCCCAGGACATCCTCATGTCTATGTTTCCTTCTGGCTCTCTTCTGTCATAATTGTCATGTCTTGCTGTCAAGTCCCTGCATGTACTGTGCACAAAATGTACAGTGAGCATACCTAATTATGTGCTCTCTCTCTCTCTCTCTCTCTCTCTCTCTCAATATACAAGGCACTTCAGTAATTCTGATCCCTTCTGCTTTCTGGACGTGCCTATTTGATCCTGATTTCCTACTTCCGAGTGAAGTCCTCATCACATGGAGATCATTTCCATGTTAAACAGTGGCATTTTTGACCATATGGCACATAGTTATAGAAGAGTTCTGCTCATGGTCATATTATCTGTTATAAACCTAATGAGCATGGGTTCCTTTTTACTATTTACTATTCTTAAGCTGTAAGGCTCCGGCCTAAGATCACTTGCTAAAACTCCCTCTGTGAAAGGTTAAGTCTAATATTTGGTCTCCATGGATCCTGTCTGTGGCAGGTGATAATTAGAAATAATGCAAAAATAGTCATTTTCAGCTGTTTTAAAATGGGCCTTTTTTTGGACTTTTTAAAATTTTCTGGATTATGACTTTAAACTTTAGAGCTGAGTCCTATAAAAACAATTATGTGGAATGGGCACTAAATTATACAGTACATTAAACTAAAAAAAATATATGTAAAAAAAAACTCCATGACACATTCTAATAATCATTTTCAATTGTTTACAATTTTGAACATGATCCAGTAGTTACCAAATTGCTGTGAGCAAGCCTTAAGTGTGTTTGGCACATTGTGTTATTGCTGATCTGCCGTCAGCTCTGTAGCAGATTGGAAGATGGACTCAGTTGCTATGGACACAGGAGGAGAATTCACCAGTATGACACATGTCAGATGTGGAGACAGAAGTAAAGGCAGACAGAGGGGACTACATGGCCTGAATGAGCAAATGAACTGTGACTAGGTTTATTTCACGCTATTGTGTGCATCACTGAGCATTACCCTGCTGTAAAAATGACTTTGTTTGGAGAACGCTTTTTGTCCGCTCAATTGTTGTTTTTCAGATTTGCCTTGATTATTCTATGGATAGATGTTTTTGTATTCTTTATATTCGGCAAAATAATTGAAACAGGATACATATAGTCCACTCAGAAAAATATTGGAACAGCAAAGCCATCTTGTTTTTCTATACACAGAATACATTTGGGTTTGAGCTCAGAAGATGGATATGAAATTATTGAATTTTTTGATATTTATATCTAGATGTGTTAAACACACTCGAATATAAGACATTTAATATCAAACCACCCATTTTTAGGTGTGCAAAGTATTGTAACAGACAATCATTCATCATGCCTCAACTCTCCTTCATGACACAAAAGGCCAAAGAAACAAAAAAAATGGCCTCATCATAAAAAAAAAAAAAACTAAAAATATTTAACGTGAACATGTACTTTACAGCACAGTAAACTTATTTTCCTCACAATTTGTTAGGGAGCTGAAGTCAGAGTGCAGGGTCAGCCATAAAACAGACCTTACTCAAAAGTCCCAACGGTGGCAGCCTGGAGTACCTTGAAGACCCGAACTTCCAACCTTCTAATCAGTAACCCGGAGAGTTAACCCACAGAGCTAGCAATGTAGCTGCAAGTTCAAGAAGCACTGTGTTATGATATGATCTTGAAAAGTCAGCCACACACCCAGCAAAATTGGTTAAAACACAAGAATTAATGAAAAAAAAAAACTCTTTAAAAGCGTAATTTGGCACTTTTTAATTATGTCACTTTACATACAGTACACTGTCTAGGCAAAAACAGTCAATTGTCCTGCAAAGAATTGGATTAAAAACTGTCCAACACGGTTAAAACCTGGAAGGACAGTGTAGAACCATCAACATCATTGAAGAAAAAAAAAATCCTAAATTGAGATCCATTTAACCTTTTGGAGAAGTTGCATAGAAAATAATTAACAATAAAAGGCACATCTATGTTTAATAGTGAAAGTATGAACATCAATTTCTATGTAACCATCCACTCATTAGTTACAGTAGTAAGGCTAAACAGAAATAAAGGTTTCATTTCGTTAGAAAGCAGAAAGATGGCATGTGGTCTGACATGTTTAGATTGACCTCATTCCAGACTAATGGGCACATCAGAATAAGAAGGAAAAACATGAAGTGATGCACCCATCATGCATAGTGCCCACTGTATAAGCCTCTAGAGGCAGCGTAATGATCTGGGGTTACTTTAGATGGTTAGATCTAGGCTCAGCAACATTATGTGGCAATAAAATGGATTCAGCTGACAACCTGAATGTATTGAGTGACAAGGTTATGCCATCTTGCCAGCTTTTCTTCCCTGATGGTATGGCTATATTTCATTAGACAGTGCAAACTTTTTTAGGGTTAAACAGTGAATAGCTGCACTAAACAAAAAGATGTGCAGTACTTTGTAAGATGCTTTTCACTGCACATCAAGAATTTCATGTATGAAATTTTCCATACAAGTTTTTTAACTCTTCACTATTCCAATTTTATGGTTCATTCTTTTTGTGTTGGACATCACTGGAGTACTGAAACATACACTCACTCATTCATTCCCTATATCCCTTATTCAGGGTCACAGGCCTGGGGCCTATCCCATATGACTCAAGCACACACACTTACAGTGGAAACTATAGGCAATTTGGAAAATCTAATTAGCCTAATCTGCATATCTTTGGGCTGTGGAATGTCGGATTGACAATGAAACATGTTATTTCATTAGATTTGTCAGGACAGATGCCTCTGTGCTTATTTAGGTGTTAAATAGGTTGTTAACCTTGTTATGACTATTCATCATAGACAAATTTAGGGATCATTAAGGATTGCATTAATTGTTTCATATTGCTATAATTCATATGGGAACTGATGTGTTACTGTTGTCTTTGATCTCAGAACCAGGCATGCATAAAGAGTTATGAGTTGGACTATGTGATGGTGGTTAAGAGGTGATTATCATCTTCAGCATTTCAGAACCAGAAATATCAAGTCAAAGGCTGTGCAAGCCTGTGCAACATACTTTTTTTCTGTTTCAGTACAACTGTGGAAAATCTGTGTAAAAAGTAAACATAACACCAAGGGCCTTATTAATGTTTATTCTTTAATGTCATTCCTTCTAACCTCCAGAGGCAGTCTCAGAATCATCTGAATAACTTCTTGTGTGAATGCACAAGTATGCCAAACCATTTCAGCTAAATTGGAAACGGACATCTGATTTGCAATAAATACTGTATCTCTGTCTTATAAATGTGACATTATGTGACAAATGTGACAGGCTGAAAAGAGAAATGGTGTGAGGCAAAGCCATTCTCTATAGCGTTTATCCTGTACAGGGTCGAAGGAGGCCTGAAGCCTATCTGAGGGAACTCAGGGCACAAGGCAGGATACACCCTGGTACCAGTCCATCACAGGTCACACTAGTACACTCACTGGGCACTCACATCAAAACATGCATATCTTTGCATTGGAGAAAACTGGAGTGCAAAGAGGAAACCCACCAAACATGGGGGGGAACATGCAAAGTACATACATACTGTAGCCTCAAGGTGGGAATCAAGCCCTTGACCCTGGAGGTACAAGGCCACAGTCCTAACAACTATGCCATTGTTCTGTTAATGTGGTTACTTTAAAAAAAAAAAAATAATAATAAAGCGATTCATTTTTTATCTTACTTGGTTAAATGAGTAAAGAAACATATCTACTTGCAACTCACCCACTGGTGTATTTTAATATCGGTCCCAAACACAAATAAATGAGGAAGGATTGAATAAAGGAGGGTTACGTCAGGAAGGGCATCCAGCATAAAACCAAATTAATATGCAGATCATGAAAAAGTTTTCCATACTGGATCAGTCGAGGCCCGGGTTAGTAACGAACACCTCAGAGACTGTTGGTCAGCCGGATATCTGTGAAAATTGGGTTACTGTTGACCAAAGAACAAACAGAAAGTGAGGGGGCAGATGTGTCCAGAAAGAGAGGAAATTAAGAAAAAGTAAAAGCATAGAGGTTAAAATAGGAACTTTGAATGATGGCACTATGACTGGTAAGGGAGAAAGCTGGCTGATATGATGGAGCTGAGAAAGGTAGATATACTCTCTGAACAAGAGATCAAGTGGAAGCGAAGCAAGGCTGAGAGGTGGTGGAGGTGGGTTCATGCTGCTTTATTATGGTGTAGATAATAAAAGAAATGGTGTAGGTCTAATACTGAGGGAAGAGTATGCCAAGAGTGTAGTGGAAGTGAGGATAGTGTCTGAGAAAGTGACGAGTGTGAAACTGAAATTGAAGGGGTAATGATAAATGTCATCAGTGCATATGCTCCAAAGATGTGATGTGAAGAAGAAAGAAGATTTCTGAAGTGAGATAGAGAAAGTTGTAGTGAGTGTCCCCAAAAAAGAAAGATTGGTGATTTGGAAGCTGACCTTAATGGGCATGTTGGGGAAGGGAACAGAGTTGATGAGGAGGTTGTGGGCAGGAATGGGGTCCTGGAGAGGAATGTGGAAGGACAGATTATTGTAGACTTCATAAAAAAGATGGAAATGTCAGTGGTGAATACATATTCTAAGAAGAAAAAGGAACACAGGGTGACATAAGAGTGGTGGACTATTTGCTGTGTAGGAGAACTGATCTGAGGCTGATCAGAAGGAGATTGTTATGGCCAGGATAGACAGGATCATGTAGCTAAACAACTTTGGATGGTGGTCCCTAGGATGTCTTTCGAGATCCAGAAGAAAAATAAAGTGAGGATTGAACACAAGAAAAGTTTTGTGTGAAATTCAGAGAGGAGGTGAATCAGGTACTGGGTATTGGCGATGAGATACAGGACGACTGGTCAGCTACTGCAGAAATGGTAAGGGAGACAGCTAAGAATGTACAGTATTTGGCATGACAGGACAGAGAAAGGATTAGAAGATTGGAACCTTGGCAGGGAAGGCTTGGTTAATAGAAGATGCAGATGGTGCAGATGGAAATATACAGTACTGACAAGTGAAGAGAGTGTTGTGAGAAGGTGGAGCAATGAATGGAGGAAATCAGAGAGAAGGTTGGATGAGATGGAGATAGTGAGTCAGGTAGTACTGGGAATTAGTAAGGATGAAAGGAGGACAGCTATAAAGAAAATGAAAAGTGGAAAAGCAGATGGTCCAGATGACATTCCAGTGGAGGCATGGAAGTGTTTATAAGAGATGGCAGTGGAATTGCTTACCAATTTAGAAAGTGAGAGGATGCCTGATGAGTGGAGAAGAAGTGTTTTAGTTCTAATTGTAACGGGTTGACAAGGCAGAGAGAGAGAGAGAGAGAGAGAAACATGGAGACCAAGTTCTACAAACACAGTGTTCTTTATTTACAAGTGCTCAAAGAACAGGGTTTCTTTAGCAAATACAATAATCAGGTTTGCAGTTTGGGGCTTTAGTATAGTAGCGGAGGTGCCTAGGGATGGCACGCAGGTCCACAGGGCGTAACTCGTGCAGGTAGAGTGCACAGAGTTGCGTTGTGGCAAGCCGAGCAGGTGAGGTGCGTAGCACGGAGCAGGAGTGCTGGAGGCAGAGGAAGAAGAGGGCAAATGAGGGGGCGTGGCAGGCAGCTTCCATCTTGGCGAATTTTGTCCCGAAAAGGTTGTTGTGCTTTTTTAAATCACATATACATTACAGCACAGTGAAATTCCTTCTTCACATAACCCAGCGTAACTGGGGTCAGAGCGCAGTGTCAGCCATGGTACAGCGCCCCTGGAGCAGTTAGGGTTAAGGGCCTTGCTCAAGGGACCAACAATGGCAACCTGGCTGAGCTGGGAATTGAACCGCCGATCCTCCGATCAGTAACTCAGTGCCTTAGCCCTCTGAGCCACCACTGCCCTATCACACATGTGAGTACACCTTAGAAAAGGATTTACTCACCCATCTGGAGCTCCACTGCTCTTTTATAGGCAGCAGAATGATGAATGCGAAATCTCTTCCAGCAAAGATGAGTTTAGATGCCCCGCCCACTTTCCAAAAACACAGGGGCTGTCGAAAAGCAGTGAATCCTCTGTGTGCCATGATTGACAGGTTTGAGCAGTAAGGTTTCAAATTAAAATTTTATTTGTCACATACACAGTCATACACAGTACGATATGCAGTTTCTGATCTTTGCCCGCACTGGTTGTAAGTCCAGTGCCATTGCTTTGAAAATGCTGATGGACAGTATAGAGAAGTTCAAAAAGAGTTGCATTGTGTATTGTAGATCTAAAGAAAGCATATTACAGGGTGCCCAGAGATGAACTGCCCAAGTCTGTGCACGATATGTTCGAGGAAAGTGTTACACCGGTGAGGTGTGCTGTAGGTATGACCAACTGGTTTACGGTGGAGGTGGGACTGCCCATTTCTGATTGCAGTGGTGATAGAGAAGTGAAGTAGAGTGCAGGCAGGGTGGAATGGTAGGGAAGAGTAGTACGTACGAGTGATCTGTGACCAGAAAGGTATGAAAGAGAACGTTTATAGGATGATGGTGAGACTAGCAATGTTGTACAGTTTGGAGGTGTTACCACTGACAAAAGATAAAAAGAAGAGTTGCAGGTGGCAGAGCTGAAGATGCTGCGGTTTGCTTTGCAAGTGACAAGAATGGACAGGATTTGGAATGATTATATTAGAGTCAGTGCCGGTAGGACGATTTGGAGACAAAGTTAGAGATTAAGGCCAGATCAAGATGGTTTGGGCATGTGCCAAGGAGGGATGAGGGGTCTATTGGGAGAATGTTAGAGATGGAGCTGCCAGGCAGGAGGAAAAGAGGAAGGCCCAAGAGGAGGTTTATGGGTGTGGTGATGGAGGACCTGCTGGGGGGTGGTGTGACAAAGGAAGATATGGTAGACAGTTAGATGGAAACAAATGGCCCACTATGGCGACCCTTAAATGGGAGCAGCCGAAAGAAGATGTACTTCTCCTTACATTAAATTCAGCTGTTTGTCTGCCACATTTTTTCTGTGACTAAATATCAAAATGTACAAGGAAATGATGTTATACTCTAGGTAAAGTCCTGAGACAAATGATTAGGAAAAGTTAAATTGAGGTGTTGAATTTGAGTATGCCTTGGAGAAAATTTGTAAAATTAGATTGAAGACAATCCAGCTTTATATTAAAGGCAGAGAGGGTTGTTTTCAATCAGTAAAGGAGTATAACAAAATGCACAAAAACACAAAAAAAACTCTAATGTAAAAAGGCCATGTGCTCTTGTGATACAGCTTGCTTCAGAGTGCTTTACCCATTATTAAAGGAGATAATATAATCGGTCTGGCCAAACCATAGTTGAATTTTATTTATTTATTTATTTATTTATTTATTTATTATTAAATGTATTTGCTAGTGCAATTCATTCTCACAGAGAAACCCTTGTTTTTTTCAGGTCATATAAGCATTTCACTGCACATCATACTGTGTATGGCTGTGTATTGTATGTGACAAATAAAATTTGAATTTGAAATACACAGTCCAGCAAAGAAGTCTTGCTGTGACTCTTACACCTTGAGTGCCATTCCAGATCACAGTGGCAAGGTTGCTAGGCAACACCTTGAGGCTGGTTCACGCCACCGCTGCCCTGATTAGTTAATTATAAGTGTAAACAAAATTCTGGGTAAAATAGGCAATTCACATGCAGTCTCAGGGGGAACATTCATCTGACCAGTGCCAGTGCTGTCCATGGAGCAAGGCAAGTTTCCCAGTCATATACAGTATATATGTAAATGTACTGTATACACTCAACATGAAAAGTAAATGCCTTTCCTCTAACGGTCGCATAATAGTATCAACAATTGTGTAACAAAATGATATCTTTATAGGAAACATAATACTACACATAATTCAATTCATGTTTTAAAAAAGGTCATTGTTACCTTTTGAACTGTGAATATTTTTTTCGGCCCCTGTATACAGTATATTTATATACAGGACATGTACAGTACTACAACCTTCAGCTGACACATCTCATATAAAGTCTATAGTATATGTTCTGTGTTTGTTACCAGGTACAGATTCTGTGTTAGTTACTGGGGTGATTTGAAGGTACGTAGGTTCAGATGCGTTTCTGAATGTGTTTCTCACTGACCTGCAGACTATGACACAGACAACTCTGGCCATCACTACATGAAGCATTTCTCCATAGCAACCAGCCACTGTTTCCTGTGGATATGAGAACAAATGAGCATTTTAGAAAAGGAACCTACTGTTTTATGAGTATGCGTTGTTTAGTCTATGCTTTTTAGACTGGGTCAGAGTGGACCTTTATAATGATGGTGCGCGGATGGTTTTGTCCTGATCGATGACGTATGCTTGATGCACATTCAAGCAAATGCAGAGGTGTCACATTGCCTTCTGCTACATGATTCCTAAAGAGTGTATGTTTTTCAAGCAAGCCCAAGCCTCACCCTTTTTTGTCAAAACTGCTCGGTGGCAATATTAATTCATATACAAATAAATGTTAGTTTCATACATCATGCATTTTCTTGTTTTTTTTAGCTTTTTTTTTTCAGGGTTTTTGGTGCTTTACTAGAAGTGTGTATACAGTAGACTGTGTTACAAGAGGCACCTCACACAATCCCTAAATTGTTCCAGCAAACAATTTAGGGATTGTGTGAGGTGACATATAAAGTAAATACAGTAATTTATGGTATTGGCTGATGCAGCTGGATTGGATTAAGCACAAGCTCTACACATGGTCAGATCAATTATTCCATGGTCTTTCCATCATAAATTGAAGCAAGACATTTTGACTTGTGCCAGAGATGACCTTTGCTTCAAAAAAAAAAAAGGATCTAGTGAGGAGTCTTTGGTAGTCTAATTAAAAGGAAATGTCACCCTGGTAATTACGACAAGCAATGTGAATCATCCACGGTGCATAGCTGCCACCAGTTTCGGCTGCCCAGAGATGAGGCAGCTTTGAAGGTTGCTTTTTTGAGGCGATTTATCGGCCAGCCCACAGGATTCATGCAGGAATAGGGTATGAGGTGAACGTCAACTTATGTGCAAATATGAAAATAAATAGCAGATATGCTTAGGGTGAGGTACATTTTGTGGGGGTTATTAAAGTGCCCCTTTTTAGTTAATAATGTGCTTGTGTGTTAACTTCTAAAGCAGGTTCCATTCATGAAGGCATTTTTCCCCCCTGCAGTACCTTCCACCCTGCTACATTATTTAATGAATATGCCGTTTAGAATTTTTTTTTTCTCATACTATAATTGCGGTATAGTTGTCATACATTTCTAAATTAAACTAAAGTCTGGCAATGCTCAGGAATTGAGATGTTGTTAGGACAGATATAGCAGAAAGAGTTTCAGAGCAGATGGACTGACTGGTCGTCTCTGTCGAGGCAGATGGGAAGTGTCTGCTTCACAGCAAAGCATTCGTTTCATTCCCAGTTGCAGTTGTAAATTAGCTTCGCTTGCTTTTCTCCCAGTACAGTTTTTAATCTGTCAGTCCTGCATCTGCCCATGGGATCATGGGAATATTCATTTTGCAAAAAAAATACCCCCGAAATGTCCCACTCAACAGACATCTCTGCTTACTGTGTTTATAGATGCAGCAGACTCTACCGCATAAAAAATATTTATTTACATCAAAACTAATTTTCAGTGAGTTTCACACAAACTTTTTCTTTTTTGGACTTTATAAAGGATGATGTTCGAAAGTCTTAAATTTGTCAGTTGG
>JAAGKR010012727.1:0-15737 GCA_011419295.1 Clarias macrocephalus
ACCTGTCCCCACATGACCTCACCTGTCCCCACATGACCTCACCTGTCCCCACATGACCTCACCTGTCCCCACATGACCTCACCTGTCCCCACATGACCTCACCTGTCCCCACATGACCTCACCTGACCTCACCTCTCCCCACATGACTTCACCTGACCTCACTTGTCCCCACATGACCTCACCTGTTCCCACCTGTCCCCACATTACCTCACCTGTCCCCACATGACCTCACCTGTCCTCACCTGATCTCACCTGTTCCCACATGACTTCACATGACTTCACCTGTCCCCACCTGTCCTCACCTGTCCCCACCTGATCTCACCTGTCAGACTTTTTAAATTGTTACCATGTCAAGATACGTGTGCGTGTGTGTGTGTCACGTCAGTGTAAGGAGTCTCCAATGCGAGAGACCTCTGACCAATCAGATGTGTTTATTTTTAGAGTCTAAATATTAATTATGAACTGTTATGTCTGGCACAAGTGTGAGTGTTTATTGCCCGTGCCACCTAACCTTCCTCACACACACACACACACACACACACACACACACACACACACACACACACAGCCGTCCCACCCTTTTTGATGATTTTCTGAGCTTTTTAAACTTTTTATTTTAGAACAGTGCTCTGTGTGTGTGTGTGCGTGTGTGTGTGCGAGTGCACTTTGGTGTGTCAAATCAGGTGTGTTGAGACCACCTGAGTCCCTCCTGCTAAGGATAATTTCCTGTCAGTATTTATTAACCTCGAGGATCTTTAGACACACACACACACACACACACACTCACACACACACACACACACACAAACACACAAACACACACACTGCGCTTCTTCTGTGACAGTTTGTCTGACTGATGAGAATTACTAGAAGAGGGATTGGTGTGTGTGTTTTTTGTGTTCACGTCTGTCTCTCTCTCTCTCTCTCTCACTCACACACATTCTCACACACACACACACACACACACACACACACACACACACATACACACACACATACACACACACACACACACTCCAATCTCTGTGTGTCTGTTATGAGGATGATGAAATGATGTACCATTTGTTTGTTAGTGTATAATAAGGCGTGTCAGGGTGTAAGTGGGCGTGTCAGGTGCTGGCTTAGAGTGAGGAGTGTACTCAGGTGTGTGTGTGTGTGTGTGTGTGTGTGTGTGTGTGTGTGTGTGTGTGTAGAGAGCGCCCCTGTTGGAGAATGTGCTGAAAACATGCTATTCAGACGGGCTTAGTTTCTCGAACCTGTGTGTGTGTGGTGCAAGATGAGTACTGTCTCTCAGAAGTGGGCGTGTTTTGACCTTTATTCTAAGCTAGTTGAAGGGGGCGTGGCTTGTGATCACTAGGTCATCGTCCTCATTTCTTCGTGAAGAGCCGCGTGGTTTCCGAGCCCCGCGCTTGTATCTCTGGGGTTCTCTCCTGTCCAATCAGAAGCTGATTAGTGAGTCTAACCGAGCCGCTGATTACATCCTGAAGCCCTGTGTGTGTGTGTGTGTGTGTGTGTGTGTGTGTGTGTGTGTGTCATACTGCTGAGAGAGGTAGCGCTAATGGAATGTGTCCGAGTTTTCAGAGAGTTTTATTAGATGTGATGACACACCTGCCACGCCCACAACTCAATCAGTTATTTCCACACTTTCAGGATATACCTTTGTCTCACACACACACACACACACACACACACACACTGTTCTGTGTCTCATAACAGAGTGTTTAGCATCAAAAAAACTGATGTACAGTGTCAATTGAAAAATAGAACAGTGTGACTAGATCTTAAAAACATTCTTGGTAAAGGACTGGTGTGTTACTCCTCCTCCATCGCGTGGCCTGTGTGCGTCTGTCTGTGAATTCTTACTTTGGATACGTTACCCACAATGCAGTGCTGACAGAGTTGCCGTGAGATTTCACATTAACTTTGTCTTTACATACAGAAAGCTATGTGTCTTTTACCACTGACTGTACCACCTCAACACCACCACCGTCACTGCCACTCCCATCAACACTACCACTACCGCCACCACAGTCAACACAAACACTACCACAAACACCAACACCACGTGCACTACCACCACTGATAACATGACCATCGTCACCAACTGCACTAATGTCACTACCACCACAGTCAACACCACCATCAACACATGTACAGCCATCATTAACAACACCGTCAACACCACCACCAACACATGTACAGCCATCATTAACAACACCGTCAACACCACCACCAACACATGTACAGCCATCATTAACAACACCGTCAACACCACCACAGTCAACACCACCACCAACACATGCACAGCCATCATTAACAACACCGTCAACACCACCACAGTCAACACCACCACCAACACATGTACAGCCATCATTAACAACACCGTCAACACCACCACAGTCAAAACCACCACCAACACATGCACAGCCATCATTAACAACACCGTCAACACCACCACCACAGTCAACACCACCACCAACACATGTACAGCCATCATTAACAACACCGTCAACACCACCACAGTCAACACCACCACCAACACATGCACAGCCATCATTAACAACACCGTCAACACCACCACCACAGTCAACACCACCACCAACACATGTACAGCCATCATTAACAACACCGTCAACACCACCACAGTCAACACCACCACCAACACATGCACAGCCATCATTAACAACATCGTCAACACCACCACCACAGTCAACACCACCAACACATGTACAGCCATCATTAACAACACCGTCAACACCACCACCAACACATGTACAGCCATCATTAACAACACCGTCAACACCACCACAGTCAACACCACCACCATCAACACATGTACAGCCATCATTAACGACACCAACACCACCACCATCAACACATATGCAGCCATCATTAACGACACCAACACCACCACCACACCAACACATGTACAGCCATCATTAACGACACCATCACTACCACCACAGTCAACACCACCACCACCAACACATGTACAGCCATCATTAACAACACTGTCAACACCACCACCATTAACGACACCGCCACCATTAACGACACCAACAACACCACCACCACCAACACATGTACAGCCATCATTAACGACACCATCACTACCACCACAGTCAACACCACCACCACCAACACATGTACAGCCATCATTAACAACACTGTCAACACCACCACCATTAACGACACCGCCACCATTAACGACACCAACAACACCACCACCACCAACACATGTACAGCCATCATTAACGACACCATCACTACCACCACAGTCAACACCACCACCACCAACACATGTACAGCCATCATTAACAACACTGTCAACACCACCACCATTAACGACACCGCCACCATTAACGACACCAACAACACCACCACCACCAACACATGTACAGCCATCATTAACGACACCATCACTACCACCACAGTCAACACCACCACCACCAACACATGTACAGCCATCATTAACAACACTGTCAACACCACCACCATTAACGACACCGCCACCATTAACGACACCAACAACACCACCACCACCAACACATGTACAGCCATCATTAACGACACCATCACTACCACCACAGTCAACACCACCACCACCAACACATGTACAGCCATCATTAACAACACTGTCAACACCACCACCATTAACGACACCGCCACCATTAACGACACCAACAACACCACCACCACCAACACATGTACAGCCATCATTAACGACACCATCACTACCACCACAGTCAACACCACCACCACCAACACATGTACAGCCATCATTAACGACACCATCACTACCACCACAGTCAACACCACCACCACCAACACATGTACAGCCATCATTAACAACACTGTCAACACCACCACCATCAACACATGCACAGCCATCATTAACAACACCGTCAACACCACCACCACCAACACATGTACAGCCATCATTAACAACACCGTCAACACCACCATCAACACATGCACAGCCATCATTAACAACACCAACTCCATCAACACATGCACAGCCATCATTAACAACACCAACACCACCACCATCAACACATACACAGCCATCATTAACAACACCGTCAACACCACCACCATCAACACATGCACAGCCATCATTAACAACACCGTCAACACCACCAGTCAACACCACCACCACCAACACATACACAGCCATCATTAACAACACCAACACCACCACCATCAACACATGCACAGCCATCATTAACAACACCGTCAACACCACCACCACCAACACATGTACAGCCATCATTAACAACACCGTCAACACCACCACCACAGTCAACACCACCATCAACACATGTACAGCCATCATTAACAACACCGTCAACACCACCACCACCAACACATGCACAGCCATCATTAACAACACCTTCAACACCACCACAGTCAACACCACCACCATCAACACATGTACAGCCATCATTAACACCACCTTCAACACCACCACAGTCAACACCAGCGCCACCATCGATACCAACGCTACACCAACACTACCATCAACGTCAACACCATCACTGTTAAAATCAACACCTCCAACAACACCCCAGATATCATCAATACCACAAACACCCTCACCACCTCCACCAGCACCGTCAACACCACCAACACTAGAGTTGTGTGAATGAATCGGTCTTCTGTTGTCACTTTACTCATTTGAATCAGTGAGTTGCGTTTTGAATCGGAATTGATTTTCTTTTTTTTTTTTTTTTACTGATTTATGTAAATTTGCAAAGGTTAAAAGTTAAAAGACAAAAAGTGACAAATATTCTGCAGCTTTTTCAACAAATACACACTGCTTCCATCTAATACTCATGTTTTTAGTGAAGGCGCTTTGCCGCTCCCTCTTATACTGAGTTTATACTTGGTTGGGTGTAATACTGCCTCCTACTGGTCTGGAGTGTGGAGCAGAAGTTTATCTCTTTGTCATGGGACGTGACTTTTAAGCATCAACACAACTTGCACAACATTTCAGTGTTTGTTAAATAATCTTAATAGTTTTTAATACTTTAATCAGACACTAAACATGAGTGTTACTGAATCAAATAAAGAATCAGTCAGGTCTGAAACACCGCTCTAATCAACACCGTGACTAAACACATCACACACACTTCGCCCTGAAACACTGTTGATGTGTTTATACTGGAGTGTGATCTCCTGAGATGAGCAGAGACGGGCTCAGTGTAGTGAAAGTAAAGCTCAGGGCAGAGACATTGTGTGTGTGTGTGTGTGTGTGTGTGTGTGTGTGTGTGTGTGTGTGTGTGACAGGTCAGCGTCCAGAGATGTCCTTCTCAGATCCTGCGCAATTCCCACTCATGCTCCTGTCTTGTGTCTCTCTTCTCATTCATCAGGCGTCCTACTGCAGTGTGTGTGTGTGTGTGTGTGTGTGTGTGTGTGTGTGTGTGTGTGAGAGAGAGAGAGAGAGTGAGATCAGTGATGTAGAAACATAAAGCATGAGCTCTCTTCATGAGACTCGAGATGATTGTGAGTCGTCAGTGGTTCTTCAGGTCGGTTCACGCGGGTCCAGGAGGCCTGAGCTGGTTTCTGTAGGTGTTAATAACGAGACGCTTTTACTTTTTAATAAATATTGTGTACGGAGACTCCGCCCTCTCTCTCTCGCCTCTGAAAGCTAAATGTCAGAATCTGCATGTGAGTGAAGCCTCTGCATTCCACTGATTAGTGAATAGAGTCCTCGTCCCTGAGCAGACGTCTTAACGAGGCAGACCTGCGTCTCGTCCCCCGGCTGGAGATCGGGTCTGGCGTGTGTGTGTGTGTGTGTGTGTGTGTGTGTGTGTGTGTGTGTACGCCGCGTCGAGCGGTCTGTACGGGATTGGGATCAAAGCTGCGTCAGGGTTAACCTGCGTAATTATCTAACCGCAAAAATCTGCAGGTTATTACAGTAACGAACACACAGTCAGGAACTTTTTAAAACACATTTGTGGTGGGAAATAAATCTAGAGTTTAAGACTAAACGGTGGAGTTCAGGGAAATTAAAGGAGCGGAGACGAACCATTTGTTAAGTCTCTTACAGTTATGGCAAAGATACGAGCTGCTCGGAGAAATGGAGGTTTTTGTTTAATTAAATTTCAAGTTGATTTTGAAACTTTTTAATTTTTAGACCGCTGTGCAAAAGTATTTGCCTACTTCACATTTAGTCACACTTAAATGATTGAGATCATCACGAAGGTGACCCGAGTAAATATAACATCCAGTTCTTAAATGATGATTTTATTTATCAATGGACAAAAACTCCAGTAACTTGTAAAATAATAATAATCATTAAAAAAAAAGTAAAAACACCTTTAGATTTTCTAGTGATTTTACATTACAGCATCTGGCCGACGCCTTTATGCAGTGACATTAGATTTTTGTCTCTTTATAAATCTGAGTAGTTGATGCTCAAGGACCCAACAGGGACAAGTTGTTGGTTGTGGGATTCGAACCTGGGACCTTCTGTCCAATGCCTTAGTCCAATGCCTTAACCACTGAGCGACCTCTGACCCCTAGCACAATGAAGTCCAGCGATAAGAAGAACAAGTGCTTTGTATTAGCGGTTAAACACTTTATGATCTCCGCTGGTCTTCACGGACTCCACACAATGCTGGAAACACTGGAGATCCTGGTCATGGTGGCAATCAGGTTCTGCATGAGGCCGATGTTAAGGAACCCTCATCTCCACACCGTTACACCAGAAGAACTTGCCGCACTGGTCCCACAGAGTCCATGGAGTCATGCTCCCGATGCTGTGGTGTTCTTCTGGTCTTTAGCTCTGCCCAGCATGTCCACAGTGTTGTTTCAGATTCCTGTTCTTGGCTGACAGGAGCGGAACATGATGTTGTTTAGCTGAAGCTCATCCTCCTCAATCATCTTATTTCTGAGATGCGTTTCTGTTCAGCGCGGCCGTAAAGAGTGAATGCAGTAGTGGGGTTACGGGTTACAGTAGCCTTCCTATCTGTCCTCTATCCGTCTCTCATCAGCAGGCCGATTCCTCCAGCAGAACCGAACCTCTGAAGACCTTCTGAAAGCCTTGGATGAAATGTTTGTAAAGTTTTGGAATTTTGAGTTGAGAGAGAGCTCGGTTTAACCGGTCGTGTTAGCCAGATTGGTTTTAGACGCATTTCAGGATCAGTACGTTTCATGCGCGTTCTCGTTTCCATTAGCGCTCTGATGAATAGACGCTCCACTGATCGTTTGTGGAGAGCTGACAGGCGGTTCTGCACCACAGCACAGGCTAATTTAGCCGTAGCAAAGATGTTCAGTGTAATCAATCTAAACGGTCCGAAAAGAAGGAGAGTGTGATGGTCTGATGGCCACACTGGTGTTTATCTGGTGCTTATCCTGGTGCTGGTGTTAATGCTGGTGTTTATCCTGGTGCTGGTATTAATGCTGGTGTTTATCCTGGTGCTGGTGCTACTGCTGGTGTTACTGCTGGTGTTTATCCTGGTGTTAATCCTGATGCTGGTGTTACTGCTGGTGTTTATCCTGGTGTTTATCCTGGTCCTGGTGTTACTGCTGGTGTTGGAGAAACAGCGAGGTGATCTACACTCAGTTGTGATGAGAAGCTTGTGTAAACACACCACATATGGTTTAGCTCTAAATCTAATCTAAACGTTCTGATTTAATCACCACACACTACCCATGCATATAGTGTGTGTGTGTGTGTGTGTCTGTGTGTGCAGCGTAGTGTATATTGTGTATGTATATCCGCCGTGTGTTAAAGCTGTGTTAGTGTGTGTGTGTGTGTGTGTGTGTGTGTGTGTGTGTGTAATTATGTTTTACTCTGAGCAGCACTTGAAGCTGATTAAACATTTCCAGCTCTTCACACCTCTTTAATTCACAGATAATTCCATGACGCTTTCCCGCTCGCTCTCACACAGCGTCACACACTGATTAGGAAAGAAACGAGTTCTGTGTGGAATTAATTATACACCACTTTAATAAAAATTCACAATCGAAGAGTGGGATCGTGTTTGTAGAAGTTAATGAGTGCTGAGGTTTGAGGTCTCTGGAATCAGTGTTGCGAGTCGCTTGTGTGGCGCGCGGGCGAGTGGCGCGCGGGCGAGTGGCGCGCGGCAGACCCGCAGCCTCGGAGCAAACGCCTCGGTTCTTTCCACACGTTTCCAGACGGAACCCAGATGCGGCCGAACAACGGACGATTTTATTCGAGCGTGTGGAGGGGGAAAGTTAAAAGCTCCTCCCACTCGTCACGAACTCACCCCCCGCGCGGCGACTCGTTACTCTGCACCTCCATCGATGGTTTTCAGATCGTTTAATCATCGACGAGTTTATTAACGAGTTTCCTTTGAAGTCACCTTTAAATCTCTTATTTATTTTAATTACGCGCTAATTTAATGCCAGCTTTCCAAACAAATCCATGAAGTAAAACTAATTAGTCTGGCTCTTCAGGCAGTGCGAAAGTAATGGCACCCTGCAGTTGCTGAGCTGCAGTACTGGATGAGTTCATACACACTGAGCCTAGGAGGCGCTCTTTCATGTTTTTATCTCTTCTGAAGTGTCGATCAGGATTAGTGGGCGGGGCTAAGTGTGAACGTCAGACGGGCTTTTTTGCGTTTTCCCGATGTTGATCACACCGGCGGAGTGTGAGGAGCGAAAGCGAGCTTCATTAGGACCCGACGAAGTTTTAGTGCGGCTCATCCGCGGGAACTTTACGAGGCTTGTTGAACTCTCGCGCTCGGTGTTAGATTTTGCGAGTTGAAAAAACAAAACACATTGTTGACGAAAAGGTCGAATATTGCTCGCTGCACATTTCCGAGGTGCTGAATATGCAAACACTCGCTGATAAGGTCACGATTTGAATAAATCTCAGTCTGAGAACAGAAGAAACATGCAGTCGACCTTTCGTGAGTGTGATTTATGAAAGAAGAGGAAAACAAACCTCCATGGCGCCCGGGACGACACCGCGTCGCCCCACGCCACGCCACACCATGCCACACCGCGCCACGCCACACCGCGCCACGCCACACCGCGCCACGCCACGCCACACCATGCCACGCCACACCATGCCACACCGCGCCACGCCACGCCGCGCCACGCGGGGGAAGACCGACACTGCTGCTCTCAGTATGTGTGTGTGTGTGTGTGTGTGTGTGTGTGTGTGTGTGTGTCTTGTGTGTGTGTGCGTGTGTGCGTGTGTGCGTGTGTGCGTGTGTGCGTGCGTGTGTGCGTGTGTGCGTGTGTGCGTGTGTGCGTGTGTGCGTGTGTGCGTGTGTGTGTGTTCCCCAGGCCAGCGGAGCGGTGGGAACCGGAAGCATGCAGCTCCTGGAGACGGATTTCTCGCGCACGCTGACCGAGCTGGTGGAGCTGCATCTCTTCCACCAGAAGAGCATCCCAGTGTTCCTCAGCGCCGTCACGCTCGACCTGTTCAGCCGGCAGACCGTCGCTTAAACACTGCGCTTAATGTGCACGCACACACACACACACACACACACACACACACACACACACTGGGTGCACCGAGACACACGTGGCTCAGAACTGAATCTTTTTTATTATTTTCATCTGTTCTGTCGAGTTTATTAATAGATTAAACGTGGATGTGTTGCTGCATCAGATGTAACTGAAGCTCTTCAGCCCGTCAGTATGTGAGCTGATGGATGAATTCATAAAACTATTGGCCCCCCTGTGAGGTTTTAGCTTTACTGTCCCGTCTGGTCGGGGGGGTGAGTGAGTGAGGAGTTGTATCGTATCATTAGATTCTGGGAGCTTCGCTTTTTATTTACTTTCATGTTCCAAATAAAGAATAATAAAAAGTGTGTGTGTGTGTGTGTGTGTGTGTGTGTGTGTGTGTGTTTCACTTTAATTCCTTTCTCTGAGTTTGTTGAGAGTTTGTTCAGGTCCACTGCATCACGAGAACTTATAATTTAATAAATTGGTGTATTACTTCCTCAGGTCGTGACCTCGTGACCTCGCGGTGCGCTAACGGGAGACAAACCGCGCTCAACGTTTCGGTCTGATTTTCGTCCTCAATAAGTGCATCTCCATAACCACTTCAGATACAGAGACAGAAGTGTGACAATACTGTAGGAGAAATGACATCATCATCATCATCATCATCATCATTGTGTCTGTCAGGAGGGCCGTCGTCCTGCAGAATGACCTCACGAACTCTACGGTTCAATTTACTTCATATCTCAGAGAAAAATAACATCCACGCAGAGATTCCACTTCAGCACTTCAGTGTGTGTGTGTGTGTGTGTGTGTGTGTGTGTGTGTGTGTCTTAGTCCTTTGAGAAACTCCTAATTAGACAGAAGCGTCTTCGTCCGGCTCCTCTTGCCGTATGCAGCAGGAGATTGCATCAGTTCCCGGTTCTCTCCGAGTTTCGCTCCTTCACTCTGCAGTTCAGTCGAGTCGAAGCTTCAGGCCTCCAAAGGCTCATTTAGCGAGTTTCCTTCCAGCGCGCGAACGGAGCGACTCTCACGATGGCGAGAACAGAGCGAGTCTAAAATAATCTGTGTAGAAGAACAGACCTGCAGACATTTACACATTTACATAATGGCCCTGCACCAGGTCGGCGGAGTGCTGCGGCGCGTTATTACACGGAAACACGCGGCCTTCTCTGCTTCCTCTAGCCTCTGCAAGCCCCGCCCCCTTCTGTAAAATACCATAGTGCTGGAATGAGAATTGATGTCGGCGTGGTAACCTTGAGTTTCCCCCCTGACTGAGCTGGAGAGTCCCGCAGGAGCTGCTGCTGATGATGATGGTGATGATGATGGTGTATTTATGCGCTTCCTGGTTTAAGACAGAACCCCCGAGTGTTCTCTCTCAGAGGATGGTCTGGAACGAGCTGGATCTGCCCTGCGGGAACGTGTCCTCCTGTGTCCAGGGCGTTTCCACTGCCTGGGAATTATGGGATGCTCTGGAACGCTGAGATGTTTTTTCTCCACTCGGGAACAGGTGGACACTTTTTTGCTCCACTGGGACGCGGTAACGTGTTTTTGAGCCGCTTGGGAACACCAGGAAATTCGAGTTTTTTTTTTTTTTCAGTCTAATGGTTTTCTATAGATTTCCTGTTCACGGTACAGTTCTCCACTGAGTTTCTTTTTGGTCCTCTATTCAAAGTTAATCTGTTCACGAACCTTTTTCAGTCTTTTTTTCATCTAATGTATAATGAAATCACAATAACGTTTAATTAAACGCTTTTTTATGACAGAACGGTGTGCGAGTCCTGATTTGGGATTAAGGATGTCGTTCGCTAATGAAAAACAATAAATGAATGAAGAACTGACCCGTCCGAGTCGGACAGCCGTTCTGTCTGGAGATAACGAGGACAATGAGAAGCTCGTCCTCAGGAAGCATACAAATGAACACGAGGCCACCTGACCACCGCCGTCTGGGAACAGAGGAGAGGAAAAAGGCAAAGTCAGTGGCTGTGAGGACGTTCCCCGGACGGAGCTTAAGTGAAATTGAGTTGGACGCGGCGGCGCTGAGGGTTAATGACTGCTGGAATGAAGACGGAGACGAAACTCCACAAAGTTCGCCAACTTTCCCTCTAGTGACGGAGCACGACGCACTTTCTGCCTGAGCTCCACCGTGACTGCACTGAAGATACGGCTGCAGATATCACTCTATTGTGTGTGTGTGTGTGTGTGTGTGTGTGTGTGTGTGTGTGTGTACGTTATCTGTTCTCTGCCCAGTTTGGCATTTTAAACTAGAGAATGTGAGATGGAGCCGGTCCCTGGTGTACTGATGTGGAGGACGGCGATGAGAACAACTGTGACAGAGGTCATTCTGAGCACTCTTACTGCTGTCACTCAAACTGTGTGTGTGTGTGTGTGTGTGTGTGTGTGTGTGTGTGTGTGTGTGTGTGTGTGTGTGTGTGAGGATCAGCTCAAGCACTCTCTACGCGTCTTCTTGATGTATTCCAGAGTAAAAACTGAGAGACGTCTGCGCTCTTGTTCTGGTGTGGACTCGCTGGAGGACGTTTAGTAGGAACACTTATGATGTTTCTAATGAAGTGAAGTGTTTAACGTTTATTAAAGTGTTTGTTGTGTTCGTACATCACTACAGGTCCAGAGACGTGAGCAACACCACTGACTGACAGCCCAGGTCCAGTTCAATGCTCAAACACTAAGAGTTACTTTAAGCTTGTGAGTAAGAAGGGAAGAGGTCAGATTTAGTTTCCTAACAGGGCGTCACATTCTGTGCACACTCTGATATAGGTGAGATACAGGTGAGATACAAGTGAGATACAGATGAGATACAAGTGAGATACAGATGAGATACATGAGAAACAGGTGAGATACAGGCGAGATAGAGATGAGAAACAGGTGAGAAACAGATAAAAAAAAGAGATGCAATACAGGTGAGATAAAGTTAGATGAACACGTGAGCTCGGTTGGATTTGAACTTGATGCTAATAGAATGGAACACAAACGTCTCTGTGGAATTGGATCCTGACCCCTGGTGGTCATCTCTGCAGATGGTGGAGCTCTGCCCCGTACTGAAGGTCTGTGGTGTGTAGGGTGAAGAGGAAGGTGGAGAGCGCTGCGGCCCAGCAGGTGATAGGACAGGACGGTTCAAAGCTCCACAACCTCGGGCCGATCTGACAGGAGATCATGGACATGTCCACCTACATTCTCCTCCTCCTCCACCTCCTCCTCCTCTTCTCTCTCTCTCAGCAGGACAGGTTTAATGATGTTACCTGTGCTCCAGAAATTAGAGTCAAAGTCCTTCACACTGGTGTTGTAGTGCAGCAGGGTGTGGGTCTGACTCTACTCCATCGTCCACTCCTACCTGTGACATGTAGATGAAATAGGACCTGAGGGGGGCTGAAGTGGTGTTTGTCGGTTCCTGAGACCCAAAAAACTGTAATCTGTTGTTTTGGTGATTTGTCCAACCTGACTGTAAAAAGAGGGAGGCTGACTCAGGACCTTACGGATTGTCTTGTTTATGCTGTGATCAGGTCAGGAGTATGAATACCTTAAATCCCAGGGACGTTTCACCAACAGTACAGTGCAGGGCTTATCTGAGAACACCACAGTGACTTGCAGTTGGGAGCAGCTGGGTTGGTTGGAGAGGGTTTAGTTGGATAGTGGACAGGGGGTGCGGGGTCGGGGGGCGCGGGGTCGGGCGGAGTGCGAGTAGCCCACTGGAGCAGCAGGGTCGGGGGAGCGGAGATGGATCTAGAGAAGTGTGAGGAATGTGGTCAGGAGTTCCAGGGTTGGTTGGAGTGGGGATGGGAGGGGCAGGGGCGGGGTCTGATAGCATCTCTGTGACACATGATGGTGTTGGAGTCCACACACCTGTAACTGAACGACCGGGTGGTGACGAGGAGATGAACATTGTGACGTCTCAGCGCTCTGACTGATCTCATGATGATTCTCCTCAGCGGTGTGACTCTGACACGGATCATCCGCTCGCTGAGTTATTAATGCTTTAATACGCTCATCGTCTCCACTGCGGTGGCTTTAAGCCCTCGGGTTAGTTTCCTGTTAGACTTTACTCCGTCCATGTAGCGACTGCGAGTCCGTCTCACTGCCTTTATACGTTTAGAAACCGGTTTCTGTATTTAATTAAATGTAGTTACAGTAATTTCAGACATCTGTTATCTGCAGCGCTGATCCTGTGCAGGGGTGCAGGGACGCAGGGCGCAGGGGTGCAGGGCGCAGGGGCGCAGGGGTGCAGGGCGCAGGGGCGCAGGGGTGCAGGGGCGCAGGGCTCAGGGGCGCAGGGCGCAGGGGCGCAGGGGCGCAGGGGTGCAGGGCGCGGGGCTCAGGGGTGCAGGGGCGCAGGGTGCAGGGGCGCAGGGTGCAGGGCGCGGGGTACACCTGTAGCACTGCCACATAAGGGGCAGTTGTACATAGGGGTAAGTAAGCCGGCTCATTAAAAAAGAAGCTGCAGCACCTTATTCGTTCTGCCCACGAAGGTTTATTTGCCAGTATGTATATTAGGTCTATTGGTTGATGGTGACACACGTGGTCACCTGACCCGGAAATGAAGCCGGTCCGGATCAGGACTCGAGGACGGAGATTATGGAGACAATAATATAATAATTAATTAAGACGGAGTTCACTGAGAGACCGACTAGGCTGTTCTTTGTGGGATTTCCATTCCATCTGGATCATCACCGACTAGGCTGCTTCCTCTCACTTCGCCATCGGCCTCCCGGTTGGTTTCCATCATTTCCGGTGAGACCGATTCCACTCTCACGCACGTTTGCAATAACCTGGACCCTGGACATTTTACACACTCTCACACACTCGGGTTTTCTGTGTATATATTTTGTATGTATTATTTACTTTGTTATTGGTGTTGTTGCACCTTTTTTGTTTCATTTTTTGTATAATACACTTGTGGTTTGTTTGAATTGGTCTTTAAAGCACACCGACACGAAGACAAAGATCTCTCCGTTTGTGTAGCCTCTGGTAATTATTTTATATCTGAGCGTTACACACACACACACACACACACACACACACACACACACACACACACACACACACCTAATTACACACTAGGACGACTTTTGTGCACACCAGTCAGCATACAGTTTTTGGACTGTGGGAGGAAACCAGAGAACCCAGAGGAACCTGAACTCCACACACACACACTCACAGAGCAGGAGGAGGAGGAGGAGGAGGAGGAGGGATCCGAACCCGAGACCCTGGCGGTGTGGTGTGAGGTGCTGACACACTCTGTTCCCCCTTTACAATATATAACATTTATACATTGTACTTGTAATACATAAGATTTATTTATAAGCCTAAATACGAGCAGTGTGTGTGTGTGTGTGTGTGTGTGTGTGTGTGTGTGTGTGTGTGTGTGTGAGGGGACGGTGTGAACTCAGGTTCCGGCTCTGAGATTCAGTTCTGCGGCTCTGCAGCTCGTCTTCTACTTTATTTTAACACTTTTGCCCAAGTGTCTTTTTCCTGCCAAACGATTCAGAAGTTTTATATCGGCGTTCGCTCCTCTGATCCGCTCCTGCAGCTCGGCGCCGCGTCTGAGGCTCGCTGTTCTCCCCGGTGAACCTCCCTGATGAGTCGTGTGCGTCGGGTTCGAGCAGAAAAACACAAAAGCGCCTGAAGGAGCTGCAGCTCCGTGACCAGGTTTAAGAAAAGCCTCTGTACGTCCCTGTGAGGAATTCGCCAAATGTCTTCCAACTGATCACAGAATCCCTCATCGCTTTAGCTCTTATAAACTCAAACACGCCTCCACACACACACACACACACACACACACACTCTCGCTCGCTCGCTTCATTCCCTCCGGCCCAAAACATTCAAACTCATGGAGGTGTATCAGCACTCAGCATGCTACACTGGAGTGTGTGTGTGTGTGTGTGTGTGTGTGTGTGTGTGTGTGTGTGTGTGTGTGTGTGAGATCACATTAGCTCCAGTAACACACCCTATCATGATTGCTCAGAAGCTTCCAAAAGCAGTTTTCTTGCCGAGTTAGAAGCAGCTTAAATGGATTACGGAAACCCAGAAGGTCTTTTTGTTCGTTCTTCTCTCCTCTTCTTCATCGTATCTTCTTTTCTTATCTGTTTTTTTTATCCCTCTCTCCATTTCCCTGCTGCAGGCTTGATTACTCCGCCGTATCGAATCGCACTCGGCTCCGGTTTCTACAGAAACGTGGGATTTTCTGCACAAGCTTCAGTGTGATGCTGAGAGTCCATGAGAGAGACGATGTGTGTGATGTTCTCCAGACGCGGGAACGCATTCGCAGCTTCATTATTCTCGCGCTCGATTCTTATTAT
>JAAGKR010012728.1:0-15737 GCA_011419295.1 Clarias macrocephalus
TTGTTCTAGCCCCATAGAATCGTTGTGGGTCACAAGTATAAGCCGAAGGTTTGGTTCCAGCCCCTGACAATAAGTAGTGAGGAGGGCCTGCTCATTTCACCTGCTTGAGGCAGCCAGCATACGGAATCTTAGTGCGTACTCCTCTACCAGTTGATTTCCCTGTTTCAGGTCTTAAAGCTGTTCACCTGCCGAACCTTCGCTGTCAGTCCGCTCGAACACTTCCCTGAAAAGAGCCACAAAGAGGTCATAGGAAGCAGTCAGTGGTCCCCCTTGTGACCAGATAGATTCCGCCCACTGCAAGGCCGATTGCACTTTCCTTAAAGTTATTCATGCTGCAGTAGGAGTTTTGAAAGGACATTAGCGGGAGTGTGTTTTAGTCCTCTGGTGTGTGAGAGAAATCTTTTATAGAAACGTTTATAATCTGACATCAGGGACCTTACACTAGTGAATACTCTCATGCTAATGAACAAGTGACACAATATAACAATTATAATCTGAGCATATATTGAAATCCCTGGAAATTAAACCAAAGTTCCCGTGGTCACAAAATGGGCTCCAGCTTGACCGCAACCCTGATCAGCTTAAAGGACTTGCTCAATATGAATAAATAAATGATTTATAATATCTAATTACCAGTTCAGTGACTAATCCACAACCACATCAGACCCTACATTTATCCTGTAATTTTGTCCAACACTCCCCTTATCACAGCTCCACTACTTCATCATATCATCATCATCAATGCAATTTAATGCTAACAAGTTTTTAATTACTGCTGCCTCATGCCTAAGGGGAAACAGCAGTAATTAGCGAGGTGCTCCAAGAGGCTCTAGTTTCCCTTGTTAAGGGACAACTTATAAGTGTAAAGATGCTGCCGGGAAAAAACAGCATTTCTTGTGTTCTCTTCTTTACATTCTTGATCCTGACCGATGCAGATTACTCCTGGCTTATGTGGTAACAAACATTCTCCATGAGTAATATTCTTTCTCCACCATGGACATGAGTTGCTTTCTATCCTGAGAATTATCCAGAGACCTTCTCCCTGGTCTTAATGAAAACAAAGGGTTTGCGTCTCGATTTTCAGGAGAACTATATCCGAGGATCATGCTGAGGAGAACGGGGAGAAGCTCTCAGAAGGATGTGATCTCCATGTGTGGTGAATTCTTTAAACCCTGATATTGTGTGATGCATACAAGAAAAAGCCAATCACGTCTCACTGAGCTCTGAGTCTCATCCATTTTAGTCAGGACTGACAAGCAGTTGGAGAAGAGATACACTTAATAAATCAAACCTGACAAGTTGTCCTACATACACGCCTTTACTCGCTCTGCACTTTTGTCTCTTCTCTGGATTGGAATTAAACACCTGAGTGATCCATGAAATTCCCAGGAACACTGCAGGTGCAAGAAACGAACTGATAGAGGATGCAGAATTCCCACTTTCACCTTGCCTATGGATGGAGAATCTGCTTCTCCTAAGAAACTTGGCTACGGATTTGTCAACTACTGCAGTTTTAGTGTTCAAAGATCTATTTGCATTTTAAAAAGTTATAAAGAGCATCTTTATAATAAATCTAAATTACAAGTCTATTGAGTGATTGTAATGCCTTCAGACTAAACCGGTAATCAAATTAACATTTGCAACACTGTTATGATGCACATTATTCTCTACTTACAATAAAAAGTTTCAAAGCCTTTAATTTTTCCACCATCACTTCAAAAGTGTTTAGGAAACACTTGCGATAGTTATAATGGACTTTTAAATGAAGTGTAACTCTAAAGTCTAATTAAGAGAACTTTCTGCTTTGTTTTTCTTGTCAGGGACACAACATTTCATTTCACTGCACATGGAGGTTGATTAAATTCCAATAAAGACGTCCATAAATAAGGCATGAAATCGTCAGTGCAGATTGGTTCAGAATTTACATTGGAGCAAAGGAATTAACGCATTTAATTAACATGTCCTTCCGAAAGAACATTAAAGGCAAATATTAGGAGTCGAGTGTTTGATCTTCAGAGACGAGTCCTTATTTATATCCAGATGATCAATTAAATACACTGACAGTGATTTTAAGGGACAAACCACTGTCAAGAGATAATGAAGATTGTCACAGCAAATGACTTCATTATTTTAAATGCTGTTATTATTTTATTTTCACACTTTCCTCTACAATTGCTTAATAAAGATTTTTTTTTTATGTAAAGGTGAGCTTTAATTCACACACAATGCTTTAACTGAGAGTTAACTGACCTCTTGTTGAGACCAGTTAAAAATGATCAGTGGTTCTTTCAGAAACCCATTTGTCCAAACTCTATGTGAAGTGCCACCGCTGGCACTGCCAAGTAATACTTCAGCCACATTAGTTAATGTTTCATTTTGTTACGAAAAGGGGGAAGGAAAGGCTTAAGAGGACGCAGGAAGAGGAAAAGGGAAAGAAAGTGCTGGTCTGTGGGCAGTGCCCTGCTGGCATGCGTGGTGGCGTGCAGAATGGTCCTGCGTGGGCTGCAGCTTCTGCGAGTTTCCTTGACTGGCACTTCTAATGATTGGCCGAACTGTTATCGGAGTGGCACCAGGCGGATATCCCTTGGACACTCCTCGTCTGGGTGGATTTCACGTCTGGGACCGGAAGCGTTGTTGGTAGGCCCGAGATCCAAAAGCAAAGATTAATCACCTGCCAGTGCCCCTTCGCACACCTGCCGAAATGGAGGCCGGCTACCTAGTGAGCGAGGAGCAACAGGAAATATAGGCTCATGCCACAAGAGTTACTGTGACCAGGCCTTAGGTTGATTATTTAACAGCACAGCCTGAAGTGATTTCTCTGATGTTACAGCAAACAGTCAGTGATGGCATTGTTTAAGTAATTAAAGCATCATTTAATTTTATCAGTGTACAGTTACATTCAGGAGGCTTAAATTCAGTTCTCAGGTATGTTACAGCAGTTACAAATGATTGTTCCATAACCGTCACATGAACATCTTTGCTTATCAACAATGAAACATTTCTAGAATCCGTGTTTGTGTAAGGTGTTACTATAGGAACAAGAAACACAGCTGTCATGATGATGGCTATAACTCTGTGATGACTGTAAATATTTAAATCTGTAACAATGTTATTCATATTTATTTCTGTGCAATTTTCTGAATGGAGACGGTTATCTTCATAATGCACTATAATAAATAAATGTTGCTTTTGCACTGGGATTGGACTAGATGCAGATGAGCAAGACATAAACAAACAGCCACAGCTTAATGATTAAATCTACACATTAGAAGTCTATATATTAGATGTCATTATTATGACCGCTGTTTTCTTCTTTTCAGATTAGAATAGACCCGTCTTTAAACGTGCATAGACAAATAAATGTCTAGACTGGAACCAGTGAGAGTGGATTGTCCCTAAAATAAAGAGTCTGAAATCCTTCCTTCTGCCATTAACAGAATTATAGTTCAGTGACAGTTTAAATCACCTGGGCCGTGCTGCTCCTAAATCCACTAAAGGAAAGTCAGCAAAGTTTTAATTCCATTTTAAGAGGTAAACCTCTTAAAATAATTAAAAAGTAAAAAAAAAAAAAAAAAAAACATTTTTAACCAGAGTTAATACATCTAATATAAAGACAGTCTTTGCATGAATATAAGACATCATAGGGGAAATTATCCTGGGCTGAAAGGAGAAGTGAAACTGATCCCTTAATGCAAAGCTATAAAAATACTCCACAGGACATGATGTTAATCACTGTGATTCTTATTTACACACACACACACACACACACATACACACACACACACACACGGACACTGTTCACGAGTGTCTTGAGCTCACGCAAGCGGAGGGAGCGGATAGCGCTGTCCTCCGAGTGTGTTACTCCGCCCCCAACGGTGCGTGAGCGAGCAGTTCGTAAAGATGCGGTCGGCTGGCGTCACGTGGTTCGGAGGAAACACGTGATAGTCTTCAGCCCTCCTGACTGAGTGGTAGTAGTAGTGTAATGTGGGACACGACTAAAATTAGGGAGTAAATCGGGGTAAAATGAAAAACATGTACAATGTACAAATGTACAATCTACAGTGACTAATAATAAAATGTTGGTCGTTGCTTCAACTCTGGTGCTTGAGATTTAAAATTACATTTTTAAAGTAATAAAAGTTGAACATTTAAAGTGGTTAAAGATTTAATTCATTATGTGAAAATCTAATCAATTTATAAATAAATAAAAGCTGAAAATTACACGTGATTATGGAAATCCTTAATCACAGTATTAACTAATAATAACTTTTTAAAAAGAAATTCAAGAAATACTCTAAAGAGAAGAAGAAAAAACAAGATAAAGAATGAAAACAATTGTACAGTATATAATACACGTGATGTTCTTTGTGAAATGTTAATATTTTTGTCATCGCTTAAATTTGTTCAATGCTCAGGCAAGTCAGATATTATGTAATTTGTGGAGTTGCTGATTCGATTATTCCAGTGTAAATCTTTACTCACGTCAGAAGACAAACTGAACCCAAAGGTCAGACTAACAGTGAAACTTGATCTCTTAAGTCGCCTACACACACTTATGTTTATTAGTCTGGTGGAAAGCCAGCTGTAGCGAAGCAGCATGAATAAGAAACATAGCACTGATGTCATGACAAGATCACATTTAAACAGACTTCATACACCACGGCTTGGAATTTGTATGGAATTATAGAAATATTTAGCACTATTCTCCATAGAGAGATTTGATCAAAATGTCAGCAGATCTACTGAATCAGGTGCTGGTGAGGAGGGAAAAGCTGTGAAAAAGAAGGAAAATGTCAGGGTTAAGCTGTCAAACTTTTAAAAGTGGATTATATTAACATTACGGTCAAAGACCCATAAAAATTCAAATATCACAGTCAGGTTTTATCAATACGATGGACCACTCTGTAATTCTGATATAACTTACAGCCCATAGGTCAAACGCTGGGGTTCAGGAGCTCAGGGCCAGTTAAAGACATCAGTCATCACCAGGATAGTTTCCAGAGACATGGGGTGTGACATGCCGGAGGCCATGGCCTCCACTGGTGAACCTTGGTGAAGGTGGCGTGACAGGGTTTCTGCATTGTGGTTGGTCCTACCTGACCGATATCAGATCTGAAAATTAAAAGAGGGAAGCTGAACTGCCAACTATTGTTCGGTGGCACCAAGCTTAGCCGAGTTCAAATGGCTCAATGGGTTATTGTCAGTATAGAGAATATACTGTTGGCCAAGCAGATGGCCCATTTTATGGCCATGAATTCATATTTCATCGAACTGTAGTTTTTTATATTCTATTCATTAGGCTTAAGACCTCAACTGGCATAAGCTATTGATTACCTGCACCACTAACAATTGATTAATATGTTCCTTTACCATTTCATACTCTGCTGCCTTTCCTCAAAAGAAAATGAGCCTAATAATAAAAAAAAAAAAATCAAATAAAATATGAAATAATTACAAGACAAAAAAATTAAAAATAAAATGAAAGAAAAAAAAACATGAACAAATCACATCTTTGCTTAAAAACAGCAAATCTGCTGATTACTCCAGATTGTGGTGAGACGGAGGGGCTGAACCCTGTAAATCCCTTTTTACAATGTACCCAATTATGGCACCTTGGTAATTGCACCAAAGGAAATCAAACAACCCTTGGAATTGACTTAACCAAGACACCCAGGTACATTCACTGAACAAGCAATAGGCATGGGTAGCATACATAAACACTTTAATTTGCTCAAAAACAATAACAAACAAGAATTAGCAATTCAAAAGAAATATTCAGCAATCCTAAAAGTAGTTGTAACTACTTAGAACAAATAACAAAATATTAAAATGCACATAGAGTATATTTAGAGCTTGATCTTACCCGTACACAATTCAGTGTGAAAAACGGCAAGAAAGGGGCAACCAGCACCCATACAAAGAAAGGGAACTGACTGGCAAGCAGGCCACACTACCAGCACCTGCATGAAGCAGAAAATACAAGAAACACTAATGTTTTATATCTAGCTGATCAAACCTGTTAAAGAATAGATTCAGATTATTCGCTCACTTCCACTCAGTACACAGAGCACCAGCTCAGTTCCATGTCTTGTCATGTCTGTAAACAATCCAAAAAAGTAGAAAAAGCAGAACAAACTCTGTGACTTTGATGTCCAGGGTGTGGTTCACATTCACACATGCATACACTCAAAAACATAAACACAAATGCCGGAAAAATGACAAAACAAGTATAAAAGGTTCAAACTTACTGTAATAGGAGCTGCTGCAACAGGCTGCGACTTTGGCACCAGACATACAGTACAGAGCAAAAGTTTGGACACCCCTTCTCATTCAGCGAGTTTTCTTTCTTGTGTTCTTTCTTGTGTTCTTTAGCCCAAACGCGTCTCTTCTGCTTGTTGCCTGTCCTTAGCAGTGGTTTGCTAGCAGATCTTCTACCATGAAGGCCTGATTCACACAGTCTCCTCTTAACAGTTGTTCTAGAGACGTGTCTGCTGCTAGAACTCTGTGTGCCATTGACCTGCTCTCTGATCTGAGCTGCTGTTAACCTGCGATTTCTGAGGCTGGTGACTCGGATGAACTTATCCTCCGCAGCAGAGGCGACTCTCGGTCTTCCTTTCCTGGGCCGGTCCGCATGTCAGCCAGTTTCTTTGTAGCGCTTGATGCTTTTTGTGACTGCACTTGGGGACACTTTCAAAGTTTTCCCAATTTTTCCGACTGACTGACCTTCATTTCTTAAAGTAATGATGCCACTCGTTTTTCTTCACTTACCTGCTTTTTTCTTGCCATAATACAAATTCAACCTCTTTGAATGAGAAGGTGTCCAAACTTTTGGTCTGTACTGTACATATTAGCCAGGGGTCAAATCAATTACCCAGTGAGGAGAAGGAGAAAAACTAGTCTTTATAGAGCACTTATCATATATGTAGCAGTTAAAAGTGCTGTATAAATCACGTAATAATATTAAATACTAAAAAAGTAATAAAACTGAAAAAAATGGATGAAGTAATATTTTATAATTTAGAAATGCCTTGGATTTTAAAAAGATTAAAAAAAAGCAAAGATATTATTTTTCTTTTATATATTGTGTTGTATGCATTGCATTTATTTATTTACTAATTAATTATTTCATTCATTCATTCATTTGCCTGGATTAAATCTTCACCATTGTTTGACTAAGCTAAATCTTTGATTTAAAATTTTTTGAGAAATTACAGCTAACACAGTGTTCCAGGTGTCTCGTCCCTCTGTCTGAGCTCCTGCATAAAATCATCAACCCAACTAATTCACAATCCGGACTATCACCTTACCATGTACGTAAGAATTCAAAAACATCTCCGTTTATTCATTAAGGAGACGGTGTATAAAAGGTGTTTTTGCCAGACAAAGACACAGATACAGGTACAGTGGTGAATTTTGACAAAACTCTTCTTCTCTACAATTATGAAAAAAAGCACAGGTATCTGCTCTTCTCTGCTCTACTCTGCTCTATCCTACCTCCATTCCCTAATATAGTAGAACCAGTTGGAGATCTAGATATGTTTATAATTTTATTTACACTTGGAGTCTCCAGTGCCAGTTCTAAATTGTATTTCTGGCTTTGTCCTGCAGTTCTTCAGGTTTGGATGGGGATCTTGTTCTGTTCTCCAAACAGATTACTGGGTTCAACACTGGACTGCTCAGATCGTGATCTTACAGGAGCCCGATGCTCGATTTCTGTGGAGAAACTTCTGGATCGAGCCGTTCAGCATGCTGAGCTCATCTACCGCATCTCAGACGAGGCCAAGACAATGTTTGTGAGTAAACACACCATACGTTAAACTTAGGATGTTAGGGAGTTCTGTGTAGGCAGAGCTTCATAATCATTATTGAATGACTCTTTAGCTCTATCTGCATCCCTTTTCAGTTTTAGGGCAGAACCCATATAAGAGTGTTTTCTTTTGAAGAAAGGTTCCAAGCAGAATCATTTGAGATGCATAACTTTATCCTTAAGATATTCAAAGAACTCTGTGAAGAACGCTTCTTATGAGTGTAGTAGCACAGCTCAGCTATGCAGGCATCTTACACAAACCAGCACGGCCAACAATCAGGCACTTTCATTTATTATTTTGATTCATACACATTCACACTTCATACAAACTTAATTCTTTTGATTGTGTAAAGCTGCTTTGCGACAATGTCAATTGTTAAATTTTTATTGAATTTAATTTAAGTTTTAGAGACGTTCATTGGTAGTTGGGACACTTATAGGACCCTCAGGACATTCTTTACTGGACGAAGGAAAGACAAACATTACTATGGGAGTGATGATGAAAAATATAATTTGGACAATATAACAGATTATATGTGGAAAAGTGAACAAGTGCAATCAAATAATAATAGTGCGATCAAGTGAGTGTGGGGTTGGTCAAACTTTGCAATATTGAGTGTACAGGTCAAAAAAAAAAAAAAACGCTGGTAGTTGAACATTTTAAAACAGTGGTAATGATTAGACTCCAGGGGTAATGATTTTAAATCTGTCATTAAGCCAAATGCTAATAATGCTTAACTCTTGCTTGCCCTGATCTTTGCTCACATTGCATTCTGTCTTTGCTAAATAAGTATCAAGTACCAACAGCTTACTGATTTACAGGAGGAGATGTACATCCCCTTATCGATATCCGCTCATCAAGGCCATGCAGGCAGCTCTTGCACGTCCAGTCTTGTCCGTCTCCCTACATCCAAATTCGAAATTCAACAAATTTCAGTAAGTTCCACAAGAATGATAAACATTTCTGTTAAAACAGCAGTAAAGATATTTTATGCTGATTAAACCTTGTTGCAGGACAAATGGCTCCTCCATTCGATCTTGATTCTGGTTCAGTTCTGGATCGATCCCCTGACTGACCTGCAGGACTCTCTCGAAAGTTACGACAACGCCCCAAGCTCGCTCCTCAGCAAGACCAGCTGGATGTCAACCAAGCTGATGAACCTTAAGCAGGGGGTCCTTGTCCTCATGAGCAAGGTACATTTAAGGAAACTGGGGATGTTTTCCCTGACGCCCAAAAGCACATTTTTAGTACCAAATGTACTAATAGCTAAAAGCAGTATTCTGTAACTGTTTCACTTGTTTTCACAGATGCTGGATGAAGGAAGTCTGGAGCTGGATAATAACGAGAGTGTTGTTGCTCCTGCCATGGTGGAGCACATGCTGAGGGACTACACCGTGTTGTCCTGCTTCAAAAAAGATGCTCACAAGATGGAGACTTTTCTAAAGTTGCTTAGGTGCCGCCAAACAGATAACCTAAGCTGCTCTCTTTTCTAGCCATTTAAAAAAAAAAAAAAAAAAAGATCTATGGTGGAATTTCCAGGAAACTTCCAGGAATTTTATATACATAGACAGAAAGGTGAAAAACTCCAACATGCACAATAAAGTTTAATAAAACCCTTATTACTTTATTCAATGTTGTTATGATTCTTCTCTGAGCCAAATTCACAGAAAAATTCACAATATCTCACACAACCAAATCAAAACAGAACAGATTCAATGTCAACATTTGTATTTAAAGGGAATTCTCCAACTAATACTGACCAGGTAGGAGGAAACTTTCATTTTCAAGGGTTGCCACATTTGACTTAACTATACAACATGACTGAACTTGATGACCTAATTCACTTTACTTTACAATTGACCTTCTCTGACTCACCTCCCATTTAATTATTTTAATTTATACTGTTGAATATATAAATGTTAAAGTTGATGTTAAAGTATAGAAAATGAGAGAAAGTGTGAACTTAGACATATCGAAGACACGATGTTACCTGTCCTGGGACATGGAATATTCTGTATATTCAGGAACTGGAACCAGTGGCAAACTTAATAGCCTCTAAAAAAATTTTGCAGTGTTTTAACAAGTCACAATGTAAAGAATATCCAGTTCAATGTAGTGCCTTTTGTAATTACCGATTACGTTTATTTCGTACAATACACAAACTTTTAAAAGTGGCTCTCAGACTCCCAAAGAATTTGCAATGACACTGGGTTTCATAAGTAAATATGGCTGCCAATGATCAGCGTCTTCAATAGAATAAGTTGGTGACCCTGATCTCCAAGCACAGGCTTTCGCTTTTCAAATAGATTACTACCGTGTCACTAAAGGTAAAAGTCTTGGCTCAATTTTTCAGGGGGGAGATTTTGGCTCGAATCAGGCTACACAAGAAGTAATTTATTGTGGTACCAATTAAAGACTGGATGAAGAAAAGCGCCGCTGTCTCGGCACAGTGACCTGAGTTCACTGGCATAGGCTTCAGCCGCCCCCCCACCAACACCCCACCACACACACAAGAAGTATAGATTATATTTACTTTATATATATATATATATATATATATATATATATATATATATATATATATATATATATATATATATATATATATGGGAATAAATAACCATTCCTGGTAGTGGCCTCAGATGCTGGTAGTAGACTGGATAAAAGTTTATTATCCCAAGTGGAGTGTGTTACAGACTATTATAAATTATTATTCATACATCATCATTTTCAAGGACAATATGATAAGCTGCCACATGTCAGAGGATATACTAATCTTAAATTAATTACTGTTTGTACTGATGTTTTATTAATTTTTTTCAATTGAACACAGATGTGCAATATATTTATGATACAATACTCGCGCCATCATTCTCTATACTGTTAATTCTGTACATGGTGCAGGTCCTCTCCCAAGGGGACTCGGGCCAGGAGGTGGGGTACACATACCAGGGAATTTGGAAACACAATTCAATTCAATTCAATTCAGTTAAGTTTTATTTTTATAGCGCTTTTAACAATTGTCATTGTCGCAAAGCAGCTTTACACAATCAAAAGAATTATTTAAGTTTGTATGGAATGTGAATGTGTTTGAATCAAAATGGTCAGATAGTCCCTGATGAGCGAGCCGAGGGCGACAGTGGCCAGGAAAAACTCCCTGAGATGGAGAAACCGGACTCAACAGGGAACCAATCCTCATTTGGGTGAACAGAAAGCAGGAATTGATCTTAATTCATACTGGAAACAAACACTTAATATCCTAATCTACATAACTTTGGACTGTAGCAGGAAACTGGAATACCTAGAAGAAACCCACTAAGGCTGGGAGAATATGCAGACCAGACCATGCACACAGCCAGAGGTGGGAATGAAACCCTCAAACCTAGAGTTGTGAGGCCACAGTGTTAACCACTACACCACCTTGCTGCCTCCACACAATGCACTGATGTACAAGAGTCAGATTCATAACTTTTATTAATTTGACAAAGCTGTAAATATGTAAAAATATGTAAATTAATAAATATAGTAGACATTTAAATGTTATTTTTTTATTTGTATAAAATAATAAAATAAATCAGATGTGCACAGTTTAACAACAACAACAACAACAACAACAACAACAACAACAACAATAATAATTGTATTTTATCCACCCTTGGTTTGTATTTACAATTTTCTTACACACTTCTTTGCCCCTTTTTGCTTTGGTAATAAGTGACACTCCTGGAATAATGTCTTCATCTTGTTCTGTTTAAGGGTGTACAAACTTTTGCACTTTTTTTTACAGAAGTAAACTGCAAGCTTTAATTTTTTTTTCCGCCATGGTCGATTCTCCAGCACGTGTGTAACGCTACCCAAGTTGGCACTTGTCAAGCAATTTCATCAATTTATGGTTATAGTCATATTGTATGTGCAAATCAAGTTTGTGTTCTCACTTTTGTTAGAGCAGCTGTAAATCTCAAACATCAGTCCAGAGAGTCAAAGGTTCAAAATTTCTTAGCATCTGGACATGTGAATCCGCTGATGCATTGCCCTGTAATGAGGCACAGATATAAACAGCAACACGCTCGACTCATTATGGATCTTCTCCATAATGACAACTAGAAGCTTCCTGGTGTGATGTTTACGTCATGATCTCCTGCTATCTAAAACAGCGGGTGTTCAAATCTGCTCCGCCGTCTCCAAATCCGAGGCGAAGCTCACAGTGAGCTCAGAAAAAAAGAAAAAAAAACATTTCTGATAATAATTTATAATGGAAATAATAACAATAATTAAATACAACAACTCTATATACCCATGCAGGTTATAAACGAAATGAATCCTAACACCAGGTGTGAGAACGTGAAGGTTTGCTAATTCTAATTCCAAAGATTACCATGGTTTGTGGAAAGAAAAAAGCCACCACAGTGTGTTGAGGAAACATGGTGGGAAACGACTTGGTGGGGAAAAAAAACACAAACAAAAGGAAATGGCACTTTATTAAAAGAACTAAAGTGGACTTTAAAGACAGGAACAATGAAGCTGTCAAAATTTTAACCCCAGTTAAGGCTGCATTTGTCAGGCTAAATGTCTCTGAGGATTGAAACGCACTGAGGGAACTGTATCTCAACAGACATGCGCTTTTAAAACAATATTTCTGACCTTTTTTTTATTTTTTTTTACATAACTTTTTTCTACAGTGACCCTATTAGTGATATAAGCACAAAACTGTGTTACACATAACTCCTTGAGAGTAGTGAATGCAGCTGATACCTTGGAGAACATGGCACCATTGAGCAACTCTTTGTCATGGATCCAGATGATGGAAGCCACCAACTTGGTATCGTCGGTGTGGCATGTCAGGTCGAGCGGGTCACCGGCTCTCAGACTTACCTTGGGCGCTCTGATGATCACAGTGTCATCAGGAGGAACTGCAGAATAAAGTGAATAATGGATGAGATCAAAATCTGTGCAGAGGATGGACAGGGAGCCATCGTTTCATCAGCACTGTATCTTGACTATATTCTTAACTCAAGAAAGTACAGACAAACATGGTTAGTTATTGAAACAACAAATATTTTAGGGTAATTACAGTTTGGCTTAATTGCTTTGTAGCTTCTTTCTCAACTGTTTAAAACTGATCGATATTGGGTGACTGGAGACTTCTCTATATGCACTAAAGTCTACTAGACTAAGATCAGTTACTCAGAGACTACACTAATTAGATAATTAACTTGGAGACGACTCTGCTTAGATCAGTGACTCAGTCGAAGACGCTTAATGAAGACAGATTGGGAGCTGCTTATCAGCTTTACCTTAATGTGTTCCTCCTCTTCCTGTGGAACCTCCAGCTGCTTCAACACAGGTTCCTGCTTGATTCCTCTCAAGAGAGGGAAAGATTAAAGTGAAAGATGATAGCACTAAGCATGCTGTGTTTCAGTATTTTGTTTATTGAAACAGCTCTATAAGCTTTTTTTGCTCAACTCAAGCAGATTTTCTCAGCAGGTAGTGAACGCTGATGGAAACAGGGAACTGGCAGGACTCACCATCATCTGCTTGACGCCCGCGTGCTCCTCCATCTCCCTCGCCGCATTATGATCCTTGTGAACGATCTCCACCCGGATGTCATTTGTTGCAGAGACGACCCCTTTGAGACCTGAGAGACAGCACAGTGATTAGTCAGAGCCGTGAAGCTTCAAAAGCCCCGGTCTATATCTGTAGTAGCAGTAAAAGACAGCGATCTACTTAAGCCTTAAGCTGAACAAGTGCGAAGTGAGAAAGGAGCTTGAGCCTGGATCTTACTTTCCTACTTAATTCTATTCGAGAGCGAGATGGGCAGTGAGGACATCACCAAGTACCAGGTATTACTTCTGTAACCCAACAACACAATACAACACAACAAACATGCAAATAAAGAGGAGAGGGTCGGAAGGGGTCAAAAGAAAAACCGCCAGGCCTTTATTTTCATTCTCGTCCTGTAAGACCTGTATCAAATTTAACACAGTCTTCTACATACAGAGAATATTTTTATTACTCTAGTAACATGACTTATATAAGTAAGTGATATGTAAAATTTATGTATAAGTAAAATATGAAAGAATAGAAAATCAAGAAAAGATCGTTAACCACAAGTAGCCATTGACCAGAATAGAAGATAAACATATGGAGGAAGGAGTCTCCAGTTACAGTAGAAGAAACTTATTGCTTAGTTAGACAGAAATTGCTAAGTACATAAATACAGAACATAAAAAAAAAATTCCATACAGCCTGATTTAAATAATGCAGAAAAACCCAACACTGCGCCTCTCTAAGGACATGTTCCCAACTGGAGGTGAGGACTACAGTAGCTCTGCACCCATTTATCAGCCTGAGGGAGAGGGAGGAAGGATTGGAGCTTGAGCTGAAGCACTTACTTCTCTGCAGGCGAGCACAGCCGAAAGCCCCCAGGGTCCCCATGAGGACGACGAGTTTCAGGAAAGCTCCTACCGTGACCCCGATGATGACGGCCAAGCGCAGGGACACTACGGAGGACACACAGAGCCACAAGGGGGATAATCAGTAAAAACAAACAAAGCAAACACTGAATCTGAAGTCCATTCAACAGAAACAAGGTGAGGATTTCTTAACATCAGCTTCAGAGGAATCCTACAGGGAGAGTCACACGAGATGAAGCTAATAAATGAAAATGGGGCAGCGTCTAAACGAGAAAACGGCATCTAATTCCTCATAAATATTTCACAGGGCTCATAAATTCAAACAAAAAAGCGATTTGGGGCAAATGAAATTAGATTACAAAATGAAAGATGGGAGAGTCATTATGGAATTTTCACAGACTTAAATCGTTGACATTTACCCAAGTAAAGGAGCTTACCAGGGACTCGTCGACCTCATACTTGAAATAATTAAAACGTTGCGCTTAATCACTTCATGACAAGGACACCGGGATAAATTAAACCCTTTCGCTGTAGACACACACTCGTAGACACCTTGTTCCTTCGGGTTCCTTGATCTCGGGGTCGTTGCCGAAGCTGTTCCAGGCCGTGCAGTTGTAAATGCTCGGGGAGTCTGCGGGGACAATGTTGCTCACGGTCGAGGTGGAGATGACGCCTTCCTCCGTGCTCACCGTCTCCACCGTGTACCTCACCTCGTGTTTAGTGCATCGTGGTCAGTAGTTGGTAAAACGTTATTTGTGAAGCTCCTTTGTTCCTTTATAACACATTTATAATCATTACATAAGTATTTGGAGACTTTACTGCATCAAAATGCTACAGTTTGATCTCACTTATTTAAAAAGCCCATAAGCCTGATGACCAATTTAATGCCTTAATTACAATAAGAATCAAGCCTTTGATAAAGATAAATAATAAATATTCATCTTATGAATGTAGTATAAAAGCTCTGTTCCTCAAACAGTCTCTAGAATGTACAGTATAACATATATGCTTTATACAGGCTCTATAACATCTTAATGTGCCCTATATATGGTGTATAGGTCTATTCTAACATTTATAATGTAAAACAGCCAGCCTGGACACGCAGCATTAAATAATCGATCAGTGAAGACTCTGTTACTTGCGTTAGGGGAAAGCAGTAATGTGAGTGTTATTGTTTGGAGTTTGAAGGTTCTCAGTGTCCACGCACTCTGCGCTCCTTTAGACACGGGGGATAAAGTCGTCCATGATTCAGAGGACCGCATGCCACATCGCCGCCGTTATTCAACTTTATTTTACTGAAACAACTCATCTTCTTTTCCATTTTTTTTTCATTTTCTTGTCCAACCAACAGACAGAAAGATTCAATGCTGTAATGCTCGCTCTCGCTCTCTCTCTCGCTGTCTCTCTCTGTCTCTCTCGCTCTCTCTCTCTCTCTCGCTCTCGCTCTCTCTCTCTCTCTCGCTCTCTCTGTCTCTCTCTCTCTCTCTCTCTCGCTCTCTCTCTCTCTCTCGCTCTC
>JAAGKR010012729.1:0-15736 GCA_011419295.1 Clarias macrocephalus
GGTAGCAAACATCTTAAACAGAACTCAAATTATAGTAGTGTGTGAATTATTATTATTTTTTTGGCCATTTATCAAGTTTGATAAAAAAATATATATATATGTATATATAATATTGATTGCAACAACATCATGACAGCTATTTAGCTGATGTTTTGGGACCATTTTAAATTCTCTGCCAGGTGAACACCAAGAAATGTAATGCTCTTGGAGAAAGTCATGGAGTTGTTCAATCTGTGCTCTTTAGAAGTCAAAAACCAAAAGCCAATCCCTTTTTGTTAACTATTTTGTTAGTTTTGATGGTTCTGCACTAGTCCAACAGCTGCTGCACCTTCTCTCTGCATGCTGCCTTGTCATTCTTGTTGGTGAGCTGCACTTGAGATGCTACAGTCCATGATCCAGTTGCATAGGGAGGATTTTGGGCAAAGTTGTTTCAGTTTCAGAACAGCATTTAATTGTAGGTGTCCTTATTTTGATGGGCTATCCAGATAGTTGGAGATCCAGCAAAGCATTTCAACAAGCTAAAAAAGTAAGTATTGAAAAAAGCAACAGAGCTAACAAACCGGCGGCACGGTGGTGTAGTGGTTAGCACTGTCGCCTTGCACCGCCAGGGTCGATTCCCTTCTCTATGTGCATGGAGTTTGCATGTTCTCCCCGTGCTTGGTGGGTTTCCCCTGGGTACTCCGGTTTCTTCCCACAGTCCAAAGACATGCAGATTAGGCTAATTGGTGTTCCCAAAATTGCCCAGAGTGAGTGTGTGCCCTAAGTCTCCTGGGATAGGCTCCAGGCCCCCCATGACCCTGAATACAGGATAAAGCAGTATAGATGATGAGTGAGTGAGCTGACAAACCTTATAAATTAAAAAAAAAATGTTTTTAAATTCATCTGGTATGGTTTATTGAGAGTTATTGTATAGTAGCTCTTCAGACACTAGTAGTTTAAAAAAGGTAGAGTTTTTTTTTTTCCACACACACATATTTTTAGTTACCCCCCGTGGTCTGATTACCAAAGGTTAATTTAAACCTTTAAATGAAAAAAGTGTCAGTGACTAAATTGAGGCATCACAATGAAACAAGAAATAAATTGATTTATTGACTTATTGCTATTCAGTTTTGCATAACTACAGTATTTACTCTTCATGACATTTTATACAAATGATTGTTGCTCTAGATTATAATGGAACATTCTCCAGGGCATGGTACTGTTACTAGCTACCATAAACCACCCAAAACTGGACCCTGAGATGAATAGCTGCAACGCATGTGTTTTATACATTCTGGACAAAATTTCTGTTCATTTTTGCCACAAAATTTGCAGAAAGGTTTAATCACACAGTGTGCAAATATTGAAAATATGAGGTGAATACTGCTGCCACACAAATTAACCAATCTAGGAAGCATTTCTCTCCAAAGTTTCGAACGTTTCCAATTGCTTGCTCCAAACAACCACTAAGTACTTGTGTGTGGGATGATGTGGTCACACTCGCATACAGGGAGGGCTTACAAAAATCATGTAATCTGTGAGCTAATATTGTATGTACGATTCACAGCTAGATTAAGGTCCATTGTTTAGAGTTCCTTGTGCAAACTCCCTCATTATGAAATGTTGCATAAGTGCAAAATACAAAACATAAAATGTTTTGAAATTAGGGCGGCATGGTGGTGTAGTGGTTAGCTCTATCGCCTTGCATCTCCCAGGAACTGGGTTCGATTCCCATCTCTGTGTGCATGGAGTTTGCGTATTCTCATGAAATGTTGACCACTGTCAAGAAACTGAAACACATATAGTAGAATAGAGGAAAGACAGTAATAATGGCTAAAAATCTAGTAATATTTTAATAATAAATAAGGAAATAAAAAGGTTTGGTAAAAAACAAAAATGATCTGTGCAAAAATGTAAGTAATAGACTATTATGTAATGTAATACATGTCACAGTGTTACAAAGTGTGTGGAGGGGTATAGGAGGGGTGTGACCTGGGTGTTTTGTATTGAGACACATTGTGTCTAACCTCTTGGGGGAGAAACTGTTTTTCTTCCGTGTAGTCCATGCTTTTATTGACCTGTATCTCCTGCTAGGTGATGGACGGGGTGTGACTGGTCCCTGGGGGTCCCCACATAGATGGCTTAGATGGTGCAGATGTCGGGTAGCTGGGTTCTGATAATCTTCCCTACATTCTTTATCACTTTCTGCAGGGTGTTTTTGCCTTGCCTTCTGCAGCTATTGAACCACACCGACAGGCACTATGTCAGCACACTCTCAATGACACAGTAATCGAAGTTTACTAGAAACTTCTGGGGTAATTTTGGTCTTTTTTTCTGAAATAGAAAACGCATTGGCTGACTACTGAGGCAGTGTTAATGCCCCAGGACAGTTCCTCAGTGACCAACAGGCTAAGAAACTTGAAGTTGGTGACCTTCTCCTCTGCCTCAACTTTTAAGTAAATTGGTGTGTGGTTGTGTTGACTTGCCTTCTTCTTTGTTTTCTTAAAGTCAAGAGCCGGGTTGACTATGCTCCAAGCTCCTAATTCAGACTCCTGATTGTCAGAGATGAATCCAAGCACTGTTGTGTCATCAGCGAATTTGAAAATGGGGGGTGGGCGGGTATTTAAAAGGATGTGAAAAGTGGACTAATCATGCAACTTTGTGGTGTACCATTATTTTTTTCCAAATTTTTTTTTTAGTTATTTGTGTGTGGTTTGTTAGAATGTCCAATAACCAGTTGTATAGTGAGGTGTTGTAGAACCTGTAATTTTGCAATGATTATGCTAGGCAGGATTGTCAACGGAGAACATTCTTTCTTACTTGTTCTTATTCTCCAGTTGTTCTAATGCAGTATGTAGCATAATTGCTATGGTGTCTTCTCTTGATCTGTTCTCAATAGTTACAACAACTAAAATAATAAAAAAAGACTATGATGGCTGGGAGAGCTCAAAGTCACTTTGTCCCTGTGTGCCACCATCTAATAGCTACAACCACTATAATAATAAACAGACTATGTTGGCTGGGAGAGCTCAAAGCCGTTGTGTCCTTGTATGCTGCCATCTCGTTAAATCTATTAGGTGTCTTGTATGATATTCAGATCAAGTTGACTGTTCAGATTTGTCTTGCCATGGGAATGGCACATACACATATTTCGTTCCTTTGCTTGCACATCCAGTAACTGCTAAATCATTGCCAGAATCATGGTGTATCTGTTCAGTAGCTTTAACAGGAACACTGTACATGGGTCAAGATATACCATGGATCGGATGCAAAGTAATAACAGGATCCTACACACACACACACACACACACACACACACACACACACACACACACACACACACACCTGGGGGAAATTTGACAGTCCACCTACCGGCAAGGCTAATTACAAACAGCATGAACCTTAAAAGGCCTTGACGTGAACTGGAAAACTGTTTCTCATTAGGCTCATTACTCATCAAACAGCATTACAATTCATTATTTATAATTAAAACAGCGGATGAACAGATGCTAATAGTTGTTTAGTCAGCATTGGATATCTTCCCAGATGGCATATGGGCACAATTTCTGTGGAGTGTTAACTCAGCTAAAACAACTTTTATAATCACAACTTTGCTGACCAGCTCACATTCATTACTTCAATCAACTATACCATATTGTAAGTTCTAAATGTTTGGTGGTCAAAGAAAATATTTTGTATTAAACAGTGTCTGGATGCAACGACCTTAACGGTGTGTGTGTGTGGCAAAAACGATGTTGTATTGAAAAGAACCTGTTCTAAAATATGGTGGTAAAAACCCGCCAAACTGATGAAAAATGTCTGATTTGGGGAAGACGGGACTGGGGGGGCGGGGGGGGGGGGGGTGGCTGTATTTGCAAATTTGCAAGTTTGTGTGGCATAATTTGGCATCAATGATGATGCAATAAACATAAATTACACCACCAGAAAAGCATGACAGAGGTAGACTGAAATCTTTATGGTACAGTACATGAACATACTTTGTGTCCACACTCTCTAACAGCTATTCATGCTAACAATTTATCTTAATAATAAGCTTACATGGGTAGAAAGGACCTTGCATTCATGAAAATGTTACTACATGCCTAAAAATCAAGGAGAAATATAGAATTTGTTGGAATAAGTAAACAAGGCATAACAAGCAAATAATGGTATTGAATCATGTGCATCTCAAGTCTGTGGAATGTCACTTTTCTTAGTTTCCACAAACTGGAATGTCATGCACATATTCCAAATTAAACAAGGCACAAGAAAAGTTCATAACCTAGCTTTATATTACCATAGTCTAATTTTGAGATTGTATTTTATGGGATTGGGATTATTTACACAGCCCTTGCTGAATAACAAATAAGAGATGAGAAATTATACAACACAACCATCAGGGTGCATTATTGCAATCCTTTTATTAAAAGAAAAATGCAACATTTGCTGTTGACCACAAGAGGGCTGCATAAGACAGCCTTATGGCCATTTTGGTATCCAGTACATTCATACATGAAAAATGATCCATCGATGAAAGGACAGCATATAAACATGAATGCGATGATAGGATTAGGATTTGGTAAGTAAACAAGAGCAAGTTTTTTTGGACATTATACTTCATAATGACTTACAACATGCAGTTTGGGACAATAATGTATTGGGCACAATTGGGCATGATGTGTTATCCGATTACAGTTAAATACTGCATAATGTTTTACAGCATTCAGTTAGGGACAATAATAGTGTGTGTGTGTGTGTGTGTGTGTGTGTGTGTGTGTGTGTGTGTGTGTGTGTCTATTACAATATATATTGTAATAGATTAACAATAATGTATTTTTTTTGTAATATTGATGTAAATTAAACTAAAGTAAATGTAAGAACTGAATATGGTCATAGTTAGTTAATTAAATGAACCAGCTATCATACAGAGTAAAAATATGCAACCGAGTTATAGCAATAAATGTGACAACAGTGCAAAAAGTGAGTGGAGAGTCAATGCAGATTAGGAGACATGATGAGTATCTAAATATGACTATAAAGAGTGAGTCTGTTTTGAAGGAGAGCTATTTATATAACCGAGGAGGAGTTGTCGTTAAGAGACCATCTGACCCATAATCTCAATATTGTCCTGAAGCATTGTAAAGAGGTGTTAAAACAGCGTATGGCCCTAGGAACAAATAATTTTTGGAGTCTGTCAATACAGCTGCTCTGTGATAGAGATCAGCTCAGTTTTTCTTCACAGCAAAAAACAAAATATGTAAAAAAAAAAAAAAAACATGGAATGTATTTTCATTAAGAATAGCTATACAGTTTTTTTTTCTCAAGATCCTGTTGCATTATTATGTTAGAGCCACTATTTTTGAATAGCCACTATTATTGATGAATTATTGAATCTGACTAATCAGAAGGTTGTGATTAAATTAATTCATGGTCAATTTTTTTTCACTAGATCTGGCTACAAGGCAAATGTTTCATATTAATAAATCAAGTCATTAGGTTAATAAAGTATTAGTATTCCCAGTCTAACATGGTATCATTTTCATTACAAAATGTGCATGTACTGTTTTACAAATATGATTTCTAAATAATTATAAATTCTAAGGGAATACATATTGTGAAATTGCCATTTAAATTGTTTCAGTCTATTTCCACACACACACACACACACACACACACACACACACACACACACACACACACACACACACACACACACACACACACACACACACACACACACACACGTGTGTGCGCTGTATGTATATTTCACTACATTTCCCCAATATCCTGTTAAAGCCATAATCAACATCTATAGTTATGTCACATCCCTCAGTGCCACATTTAAAATTTAATTTATTTATTTTCATTTACATTATGTGGTGCAGTTCACTGGGCCTAGATGACAGGGCCAAGATTATAATTCGATACAGCAAGCCGGTGCAATGTGCTGTTGCTCATGTATTAAATTAGAATGTTAATTGCAGTCAGCTGAATGTTTCAATCTATTAACAACATAGAATTTTTGCATTTCATACAAGGGCCTATTCAGTAAACACCCAAAAGCTTGCTGGAGGTAGTCAAAAAGAACATGGTGGACAAAATGAAATAAGCATTAAAGGAAAGGTTCCTGCAGTGCACAGCAAGCTTCTGTGTTCTGACTCCATTTTGGTTAAGAACACCTGCTGGGAGCGATGCATAACAGTGTGAGAAAAAGTGAGCCAGAGCACACTGACAGCAGCAGCACAGTCTCATGTACACAGCCAGCTTAAAAATGGACACTATTAGAGTAATCTTCCAAGAGTCTAAGGGGTCAGCAATATGAGTGGCATTTAGAAATGCCAGGAAAATCTGTGAGAACTGAATTTTGCTTATTATGTGGAATGTGTGGAAGATTTAAGATGTTTTGGTGTGTTCTTTCTTCACTGGAAGTGGTAAGAATTGTGACTAAGGTCAAATCATTTCTACTTTGTAAAACAATGCTGAAGGCTTCCAAAATGTGCAAAACTTTCCTTTGAACCAGTATGTGTCTGCTACTTATGCAGTGTAAAGTCTTCGTAATGGCTCTAATCTGAGGTGCTGTTAATTGGTGATTTTTGAGGATATTTTGAGGTAATATTCACCAGCTTAATGCATTTAGACCAGATGAAACCGAGCATCAGAATCAGGAAGAAAGGTGATTTTAGTGACTTTGGTGTGTGGAGTGTGGCATGGTTTTTGGTGCCAGATGGGCTGGTCTGACTATTTCAGAAAATGCTGGTTTACTGGAATTTTCATGCACAACCATCTCTGGGGTTTACAGAGAATGTTCTGAAAAAGACAAAATATCCAGTGGGTGGCAGTTCTCTAGGTGAAACTGCCTTGTTGATGCCAGAGGTCAAATGAGAATGGCCAGACTGGTTTGAGCTGATAGTAAGGCAACAGAAACTCAAATAACATTTTGTTACAAGGGGGTATGGTGAAGAGCATCTCTGAATGCACAACATGTCAAACCTCAAAGCAGATGGGCTACAGCAGCAGGAGACCACTCCTGGCGGATGGCACTCCTGTCAGCTAAGAATATGAGAATGAGGCTACGATTCACCTGGCTCATTGAAATTGGACAATAGAAAATTGGAAAAAACTTTGCGTGGTCTGATGAGTCTTGATTTCTGCTGTGACATTCCGGTGTATGGGTCAGAAGTTGGAAACATGATAGCATGGATTTATGCTGCTGTTCAGGCCAGTGGTGGTGGTGTAATGGTTTGGTGGGTATTTTTCTTCCCCATATCATTTAAATGCCCCAGCCTATGTGATCCCTATGGGGTCTCTTTATGATTATAGGGTAAAACACCATGTCAGGAAGCTAAAATGATTTCAAACTGGTTTATTGAACGTGACTAAAAGTTCGCTGCCCTCCAGATCCACCAGATCTTAGTCCAATAGAGCACCTTTGGGACTTGTTGGAATGGGAGATTCACATCATGGATGCACGCCCAAAAAAATCTGCAGGAAATGTGTGATGCTCTCCTGTCAATATGGACCAAAACTTTTAAGGACTGTTTCCAGCCCTGAGTTGAATGTATGTCACAAAGAATTTAGGCAGCTGTGAAGGCAAAATCAATAGATATTAAATTTTACTCATCAGCACTTATACTGTAGGATTTAAAGGTGACCATGTGATGTTTAAATTACTAAGTCTCTATATACAAAACTATAAACTCAGGGGATATACTGATCCTATACTGTAGGATACCAACATTTCTTTTTCCCAAACAAAAGCTTGTGTTATGAATGGATAGCTGTTTTAGTTCAGAACTGGCAGTCCTGATTCACACTAAAGTTTGACAAAGGCTGTCCTTGGCCTCAGCTGAGGTTTTGCTGATTGTGTTGAGAAGATGTGCTGAATTATAATTATGGAACAATGCATAACAGGAATAAAAAATAAACTGATTAAATTCTTACTTTACCCCTAAGCCACAAGGACCGATTAAGGACATAAAGAGATAGTGTTTTGCAATTAGGGATGACACAATGATGAAACGTTCAATAATAATATGTAAGCATATTATATAAGGGAAATGAGACATACAGTTATGTTAATTAGCTATGCAGAAGAAAGTGAAGCAAAGCAAAGCAAAAAAAAAAAAGCTATGTATGTTTGCTTACATAATACTACATTATACCTCTGATAATTAACTACTGATCATTGTTTCTTGTTTTGGCATTCAACCAATGTCATTCTAGTTTATTAGCTCTGTGAATTATCTCGTTATTTCAAATTCATATTAAACAAATGAAAAATTACATATGATTTAGGATTAGCAACAGGGTGGGTTTTCATAGCAAAATAAAGTTTCTTTCAATTTTAAATTAGTTAAATTAAAAGATATTTAACCCACTAGACATGAGTTTAATCACTTTCTTACTCTCTAACTTTCAGTAACCACCCTGTCCTAGTGAGAGTTGTGGTGGATCTGTAGCCTATCCTGGGAACACTGGATGTGAGGTGGGAATACACCAGTCTATTACAGCAAACAATGCACAAACATTCATACAGACACTTACAGCTAGAAGGAATATTATAGACTGCATGAGATTTGGTTTGTTAAAATATATAATTAAGTCATGTTCGGTAAGCCATTTATCCTAATCTGGGTTATGGTGGATCCAGAGCTTGTTCTGGGAACAAGGCAGTGGCACCAATCCCCAATGCACTTACAGTCATGTTTTGGGGAGGTTGGAGAAAACCTTAGAAAACAAAGGAAACCCACAAAGACACTGGAAATATGCACAGTGTCATACAGAGCATGTACAGAGATACAGTGCACAGACAGTAACTTGAGGTCAGTATTGAAGAGCAAACTTTTGCTGAATTGTAGCCATTGTACCACATTTATAATTGATGAGGTTATATATTCTGTACATCATTAACAAACCTATAAACTAACAAGTAACTACACTATATAGACATTAGTGCTTGGTTACCATCAATGTCGAAAGTTCTCAGTATGTAGAATTGCATCACTGCTAAAACCTTATCTTCCCAGGAACCCCATTAATTTCTCTTTCTTATAATAATAATAATAATAATAATAATAATAATAATAATAATAATAATAAAAGCCTGGTTTGCTCACCCTAGGCATACTGTTTTTGCAGGGCATTGCATGACCATGACATACTGCCTCGCTTCAAGCAGTTGCCACCTGTTTGGATCATTACAGGAGTGCCAGCATTTCATACTTGAAGCAGGCAGTCCAACCATGGCTATAGCATGCTGAGAAAACTTTCTAAAATGATGGTATCCGAGTATTAGTGAAACACTTGGATAAGTGCATTAGTATAGCAGAGGATTGCATTATATAGAGAAATAAAGGCAGTTTTTACTTTCATAACTGTGTTTGGAAAATGAAAAATATTAATTTTGCTATAGAAACATATGGCTTACCTTTAAATGATAAGACACAATACTGCAGTATCTGGCTGTAAGTATACAATTTAATTTTATTTGTATAACGCTTTTAACAGTTGTCATTGTCTCAACACAGGTTTACACAATCAAAAGAATTATTTAAGTTTGTATGAAATGTGTATAAATCAAAATGGTCAGGTCCCTTAGTCCCTGATGAGCAAGCCGAGGGCAACAGTGGCAAGGAAAAACTCCCTGAGATGGCAATAGGAAGAAACCTTGAGAGGAACCAGACTCAACAGGGTTATAACAAAAAATGTCATCCTCATTTGGTTAAAACAAAAAGCAGGAATAGATCTGGATTCATACTGCATGTTAGGAGACAGGCAGCTCAGTTTAACAGTTGATGTTAATTGATGTTAATATGGAGTCCAGTTAGTTGTTGGAGGCTCAGTTAGACTTGTAGGGAATTCCAGTCCTAAACTATTGAGTGACTGCAGCCAAGTCAAGTCCTCAGAGAAACAGCTGTCAACATCAGCCAAGGCTAGAACCGTCTTTATGGTAGAGTGAAACCATCCCCAGACACCACATGCATCCTAAAGAGACCACACGGACATCCAGGTGATGAGGTCTCCAACCAGAGGCAGGACACCAGGACAAGTCAGACAGGTCCGAGGGCAGAAGGAGTCTGGATCACTGGCAGCTCACAAACGACACGTGTAGCTCGACAGAGAGGGAGAGGGAAAGAGAGAGAGAGAAGAGGAGAGGGGAGAGCAGAAGAGGAGACATAGCATACCAGTTAGGTATGGTCACAGTCACATACTATATAAGGTGAATGTATATTTAGTGTAGAGTGCAAGCAGGGACTCTGGCAGGACTAATTATAACAGCATAACTAAAGGGGAGAGCCAGAAGGAAACACAGACATGAGATGTAAAGCAACCAATCGCCTCACCATCAACAGACCTGAGTTATCAATGAGAGTGGTGAAGACAGCATCTACGTAAAAATACCAGTTCACCATCATACTCATGTCCATGAGTCCCCCGGATCTGCTCCCTAACCTAAGGCAAATCTATTTACAAAAATGCTTGGATAAATAAATAGTTTTTTTAGCCTAGACTTAAACACTGAGACTGTGTCTGAGTCCAGAACACTATTTGGAAGGCTATTCCATAACTTTGGGGAAAAGGCTCTGCCCCTTACTGTAGTTTTCATAATACGAAGTACTGACCAGCAGCCTATATCCTTTGATCGAAGTAGGCATGCCGGATAGTAAGACACTAGCAGTTCACTCAGATACTGCGGTGCGAGCCCATTTAATGCTTTATATGTCAAAAGTAGTATTTTAAAATCAATACAAAATTTCACAGGGAGCCAATGAAGTGTAGACAAGATAGGGGTGATATTCTCGTATCTTCTGGTTCTAGTGAGGATTCTGCATTCTGAACTAACTAAAGCTTGTTTATGCACCTAGTTGAACAACCAGACAGTAAGGCATTACAATAGTTCAAGGGTGAAAAAGCATAAACTAATTTTTCTGCATCATTTAGTGACAAAATATTCCTTATCGTGACAATATTTCTGAGGTGAAAGAATGCTATCCTGGTGATATTATCTGCATGAACTTCAAATGAAAGACTGCCATTCTATGTGTGTTTATGTTTATTGTGTAAGATGAGGAGAGGGAAAGGGATAATCCCCCCCCCCCCCACACACACACACACAGCGTCTGCGCGCACAAATGGAAACGTTTATCTGTCGGGATTTATTGTTACTTTTTTTTAAAAGGTAAAGTGCAGGTTAATTTGTTTTATTTTTACTTTATATTCTATATTAATTATTTTTATGTATTTATTTTTTGGCCTGTGGAACAAATAATTTGAGTTTCCATTACTTCATATGGAAAAAATATTATTTGGTCTACAAGTGTTTTGGTATACGAGTCTGCTTCCAGAACGAATTACGTTTGTAATCCAAGGTTCCACTGTACCAAGCTTATGAATTATATTGCCCAGAGGAAGCATGTAAAGGGAAAAAGCAGTGGGCCTAAAACCGAACCCTCTGGAATACCAAACTCCACTAGAGAACATGCAGAATAATCACCCTTTAAAAGTACACACTGATAACGATCAGTCAAATAGGATCTGAGCCAGGAGAGGGCTGTTCACTTAGTTCCTACTACATTTTCTAATTTGTGAAGGAGAATACTATGATCAATTGTGTCAAAAGCTGCACTGAGGTCAAGTGATGCAACCCTGATCAGAAGCCAATAGGAGATCTTTTACTACTTTAAAGAGTACTGTCTCTGTGCTGTGATGAGGCCTAAATCCTGACTGATACAGTTTGTGTATGCTATTTCTATGCAGATATGAGCATAGGTGCTCTGCTAACATCTTTTCCAGAATATTAGAAATAAAGGGGAGGTTTGATATAAATATAACTCTAGTATACGTCTAAGTATGACTTCCAATTGACCTGGTGGCCAGTTCAATGAAACCTGTTTTTGGTGACCTATGCAGCTAGTTGACTAAACTGCTTTAAAGTGGTATGGTTATCATAAGGCAAGATTAATTTGAATTCCACCAGCCCATGCTTTTCAATCTCAAAAAAAAAAAAAAAAAAAAACTCAAAAAGACTCTCAATTGGTTTGTTAAAGCCACTTAGAAACCATATTCATTGTTTGTATACACAACTATTGTTATGCACTGAGAAAGAGTCAATAGACAGTCAGAAATACAATCCGTACCCATAAATTTACATTGCTTTACCTTCTGGGACTTCAAAACTTGTGCAATTTTGGATGTAGATGGAACTGGCTGAATATCTAATCCAATGTAATTGTAAATTACTATCACAAGCCTTGGTGTGCTCAGCTGTTTCTTTCTACAGTCCTTAGCCTAGTTATAGATCTGTGCAGGTGCCTAATTTTTCAGTGGTCATTTGGGAGAACAAACAAACACAAACGCGTCTGCTCTGACATTACTCATGCTAATGGCTTTACATAAATCACAGTGGGGAGAGTGACACTAATCACTGAAAGATGAAATGGGCACTACGGTAACCCTGCCTCCTGTTTCCCATTTTCCTACAGTTTTGTTTCCCATATCTGGGGCATCTACAATCTAAACCCTTTGGAAAATTTCTGAGCAAAATCTACTTGTGTTTTGCATTAAAAACAAAAGACAACTATATATAGTTCATAAACTGCAAAATGTCTTTCAGTGAAAAGTGAAGACTGGGGAAATGATTCATTCAACATTATTCATCTTCAGTAAAAGCCTGGTCAGAGTTGTGGAGGATATGGATCCTATTCTGGGAACACAGGGCTTCAGGTGGGAATACATCCTGGTTGGCATGCCCGTTTATCGCAGGCCACCATGCACACATGCTTATTTATATTAAGGGGCAGTGTAGCTTAGCGAAGCCACCTAGTGAGATGTTTTGGGGATGTTGGATGAAGCCAGAGAACAATTAGAAAACCTATGCAGACAGACTCTGTCAAAGATTATGCAAAATTCCAAATAGACAAGCCCAAGATCAGGATCAAACCACGGACCTTGGTAAGGCTGCAGCATTAGTCACTGTACCACTGTCACCCTCTGATAAAATGTGACTGTGAAAAAATTGAAAAAAAAAGTCTATTATTAAATTTGAGGCATTAACCAACCACTTCTTTCTTCATCTCCAACTCTTTGGATGCATCGATGTTGCTTTAATCTTTGTGTTCGAGGTGCCTGCTCATATTACATTTTTACTGTAAAAAAAATCTTCAATGTTAAATACCAGTACAAATTATTCTCTTTCAGGTAATTCATGGAGATTTTCTGGAACAATATATAAACATGTTAAATGTTCATATTTCACTCTACAACAGTGCACACATTTTCCACCAAGGATGGAGTTTCTTTGTTTGTGTGAAGAAAAACAAAAGCAGAGAGAGTGAGTGGGAGATTTGATTATTACCACAGCTCACATTTTTTAAAGCAGTAGTCATGTCAGTATATTAGATACGACATCATTAGCACAGGGCAACAGTGGGCAGAAACACATTATCAAAGATTATGATGGTTGCATGTTGATGGGAAAGAAAGGAACACAAGGATGTGACCTCACATTAGCTAGAGAATTAATATAATTAAATTATTGCCATTGTGGACATAAATTAAATATTGCAGTTCACCAAGTAATGTAAAAGTGGAACAAAGAATTATATTTTTTATACTTTGTTTTCACACAGTGTTTTCAGTTTAGGACATTTGGTGTGTGTGTGTGTGGGTGGGTGGGCAAGTGGGTTTAAGGGAACATTTAGCGTATTTAACATTTTATGAAAGGAGTCTTCTGTAGCAGTGGTGGTCAATACGTTTTCTGTCATTGAAAAGGATTTATGACAGGGAAAATTCTCTGGTAAAAGAGAGATTCCCTGGTAACAAGCTTTATTATTATTATTATTATTATTATTATTATTATTATTATTATTATTACTCACACATTTATCATCTATACTGCTTTATCCTGTGCACAGGGTTGCAGGGCCTGGAACCTATTCCAAGAGACACGAGGACATGGTGCCAAGCCATCACAGGACACACACTTACACATTTTGGGCAATTTGGGAACATCAATCTGCCTAATTTGCATATCTTTGGACTGTGAGAGGAAATCTGAGGAAACGCACCAAGCACAGAGAAAACATGCAAACTCCATGAACAAAGACCTAAATTGGGAATCGACCCTGAACCCTAGAGATGCATGGCAACAGAACTAACCACTAAGCCACCATGCCAACTATTATTATTATTATTAGGGCCCGAGCACCGACCGGTGTGAAGCCCTATTGTATCTGAAGGAATTATTATTATTATTATTATTATTATTATTATTATTATTATTATTATTATTATTATATTCTGTAATTAGATCCTTCGACAGTATGAAGAAAGTTGCTGTATTTCTTATTCATATTTCTTATTTTCTTTTCTATCTTATTTCGTATTTCCTCCAATTCAGCTCAAAATCTAGAGTTACATCAGCTCATGCACACCTTTCCTCATGACACTGTCATCATTAGTGGGCGTGGCCAAATGTCTCTGCAGCGCCCCCTAGATTCTGATCTGCGTCCCTGTAAGACCTACAGGCATCAAATTCGGTAGACTGATGCATCTCCTCACCACAGGAAAAAAGTCTCTTGGAGGTACTCTCTACGATGAACAGGAAGTCCGCCATTTTGGAAAAATTGCAAGATATTGCATTTCGCACACGTCATATTTTAACGAACTCCTCCTAGGGGAATTGCCCGATCGAGTTCAAAATTTCTCAGGTGGCTCATAAGGGATCAAGGACAAAAATTTATCAAAAGCTTTTGTCTGGATCACATGGTCTGGCTGTGGCGTCGACGCGAATTTGGCCCTCGCCCAACAGACAGGAAATGGAAGTACTTTTGCCTATTTCTCCCACACACTTCATCCAATCTGGACAAAACTTAACAGCATTAATAACAATCAGAGTTTGCACAGATTGACATGCCAATATGATAATTCAGTTATAGCGCCACCAACTGGTATGAAGAAATGCTTGGTTTGTATCTTTGTTTGACTGTATTTCTCTACAAATGAAGGTATTACATCAGAAAAAACATGTAGGTGAGAATTATTGAGGCCCACGTGGACTGCACCGGGTGTGAGGGCCCGCTCATCGCTGCTTGCAGCTTTTATTATTATTATTATTATTATTATTATTATTATTATTATCACTCACTCACTCATCATCTGTACTGCTTAATCCTGTATTCAGGGTCACGGGCGGCCTGGAGCCTATCCCAGGAGACATGGGGCACAAGACAGGGTGACAATCCATCGCAGGGCACACACACATACACACACTCACACACTCATTCACACACTCATTCACACACTATGGCCAATTTGGGTATTGCCAAGTACCCGGAAGAAACCCATCAAGCACGGGGAGAACATGCAAACTCCATGCACACAGAGATGGGAATCGAGCCTGGCCGGGAATCGAACCCAGTCCCTGGAGGTACAAGGCGACAGTGCTAACCACTACACCACTACATCACTACCGCCTATTATTATTATTTCATTTTAGTGACTTAGAAATAGAGGCTGAATTCTAGCTCTTATTATATAAGTGATTAAAATTAATTTATTGATTTTATGGACATTTTAAATGTACCTATAAATCCATAATAATGAGCAATCCATAGGTCTATGTCCATAGGCCTAATAAATAAAAATGTTATATAAGTTATATTAAACACTCTGTGTTGGGCTGCACCACCATTATATATATATATATATATATATATATATATATATATATATATATATATATATATATATATATATA
>JAAGKR010012730.1:0-15732 GCA_011419295.1 Clarias macrocephalus
AAGTGCAGTCACAAAAACCATCAAGCGCTACAAAGAAACTGGCTCACATGCGGACCGCCCCAGGAAAGGAAGACCAAGAGTCACCTCTGCTGCGGAGGATAAGTTCCTCCGAGTCACCAGCCTCAGAAATCGCAGGTTAACAGCAGCTCAGATCAGAGAGCAGGTCAATGCCACACAGAGTTCTAGCAGCAGACACGTCTCTAGAACAACTGTTAAGAGGAGACTGTGTGAATCAGGCCTTCATGGTAGAAGATCTGCTAGGAAACCACTGCTAAGGACAGGCAACAAGCAGAAGAGACTTGTTTGGGCTAAAGAACACAATAAAGAACACAATAAAGAAAACTCTGTTTTAAACTCTGTGTATATATACACAGTCTGTACTGTGTATATTCATACAGTGTGTGTATATTCTTTGTCCAAAATAAAGAATGAGGAAAATATGTTTTTGAGGAAAATATGTTGTACAGAAAGCATTTCAGTGTACACAAAAAAACAATCATGTAGACTTGCACAATAAATAAAATGCATGAAGTCTGCATTTTCATGAAAAATAATATTTGCCATTTTACCTATCATTGTCACTTTTTCTTTTTTCAAATCAGTACGGGAGATTGAATTCGTAAATTACTTGCACTTTCACTATTGTGCAGTATTCCACCCCATGCCTCTGTTTGTAGCATCGTGGCACAGTATCAGTAAGCAGCATGTATCATCTTCATTATGATCATGCTAATGCTGCTCAGGCTACATAGTGGTTTAAGGCTGTGGTGTACTTTTCATGTGTGGTTTTCTCATTTTCCAGTTCCTCAAGTGCTGACTCAAGTTTGGAGAAGCAGTCCAGTTTTTTTTAATGGATTACACATGCTTGTGACCCAGGCACATTTTCTGAGTATTGTAAATTGCAATCGTATAGTGCAAGGACAAAATGGAAAATGGTCTGTCTGTGCTGTCTACAGCTGCAACTGATAAAAAAAAAAAATAAGCAGTGAAACACCAAGAAATAGAATCAACATTACGACACTAGGTTTATGAATGTGTGCTAACTACAAAACAGCTTGATTATATTCTTCAGCGGTATGAGCAATACTTTTTCTACTGAGGTCTTGAGCGTCCTGAGGTCAGCTGCACGAACGAGATACAGTCCACTCTTATTGAATAAGGCAAACAGATATTAGATGTGCATTTTTTTAAATGCACTCTGATTTATTCAGCCATGAGGAGCTGTAAACATGAATAAATAACTCTATATTCAATACATATCCACATCCAGTGATGGAGGGGTGTAATGGTCCCTTAAGCATTCTTGAAGTTGTCTGAAATTAAAATCTAGTGTTGGTCCTCCATCGCAAATTTAAAGCTACATTTGAGTAAACCAGAGAGCTCCTATGGGTGGTAGATAAAATCCTTCTTTTCTAAGAGTGTAGAGAATAGTGTTATGGCATAATACAGACACAAAGTCACATTCAAAACAATAAAATGCATCCATCCCTAATATTGGCAGTAATAATGCAGCTCTGAAATTTCCTTAATTCCTCAAGGACTAAATGAACTACTTTTGCAGCTGTGGTCAACAAGTCTACCAGTACCACCAAAAAAAATAATAAAAAATAAATAAATAAATAAATAAATAAATCCTGCCCGAATTTGATTGAGAGAGGTAATATCTGCCACACGTTGAGGTGATAAGGTTTGCTAGCATTCTCAGTCAATCTAGCTTTATGACAATAAATTGTGTAGCCTACTAGGGAAGTTCAGAGTGAGGCCAAGTACTGTAATGCATGTGAGGAGGGTGAATGTGTTCTGTGTTCTGGATGACTTTCCCCATGTTGAAGGCACATAGAAGCCAGTCAGCAAAGTGCTGCAAAATCTTATGCCAGGTGAGAGCTGTCTGCATTCATATGGAACACAATAAGTGATGCTAGTTGAAAATTAGCACTTGCGTATTTGCCAATACTTTTCATGCACAACCACTCAGATGAACCAGTTACCTGCGTGGACAGAACTGTTACTGTTACAGAAAGAAATTACTTTTAGGAATGAGTTCAACTTTCTCAGATCTAACACTAAACTTTTGAGAAAGTAGGTATAGAACCCCACTGATCTGAATCACAGAAGCAACTACTTTGACAGTGAGATACTTTATTGATAGAAGAAGCAAGTATTTTTGTACAAAATGACAAATTTGCCTTGGTGTGAAATCACAAATGCCCTGACATGGTAATGGTGGCGGTGGTTTGATTCAGTGGCAGATCTTAGGTTTGTCCCACTGTGCACCTACTGACCTAATTTCATCATCACCTAATGGGCAGAGTTTGCAGCTAAACGGTCCTGCTGGTAGCTCCTGTCTCCCACAGACATGCCCTTTAACATTTCACTTTTCCCCCCCCCCAATTTTCTCCCTAATTTAGTAGTATCCAATTCCTCCCCGTCACTAGGGGGCTCCCACATTAAGGCTACTACAACCACTCAGTCAGGAGGGCCGTCTATCACGTGTTTCCTCCGAACCACTTGATGGCAGCTGACCGCATCTTTTCGAAATGCTCGCTCACACACCGTTGGGGGTGGTGCAACACACTCGGAGGACAGCGCTATCCGCTCCTTCCGCTTGCGTGAGCTCACAGTTGGCCCTGATTGGTTGTAGAGCCGTTATTTAATATGTGAGCACTAAGTACCTCTCATCCCTCCCCTCTGAGAGAGCTCGGCCAATCAGCTCTCTCTAGGCCTCCGGCTGCGAGAGGTTAGAGTATCACCCAGGAATCGAACTGGTGCTCTCCGGATGATAGGGTGAGCACTTTACCCAGAAATACCCAGAAATGGGTCTGAAACGTGTGTACAAAATCTTTCATTCAGAGACCAGGATTTATGAAGAAATATTTGATGAATGTCGGCACTTCAGATTTCCTTACAAGGTGGGTAAACAAGCTGACATCAAAGAGCATTATGCAGCAATGTCTGGTTCCCCAGATGTAATCAGAGCAATCGACTGCACTCCTGTTATTCTGAAAACACTAGAGAAATTCTGTATTCTGACAGTATAGTCATAATGACGCTGCTTTTTTTCAATCAAAAGACTAACCCACATATCACAGCGGAGAGATACTACATTAAATGATGCACACTCCCCTGCTCTATTTATTTGTAGAGCACACAGCTGACCAGCTTAAAGGGCATTGGTGTTGCCTGGATGCATCAGATGAGACACTGCTACACCATTGATGGGGCTGCCCTTCCTCATACACCATAACCAACAACCCAATGATTCAATTCGCATCTCTAACCACAAGTCAAAGTGTAATCTCTAACATGTCAGACCAGTATGAATAAATCATGAATAACTGAGATCATTCCAAAGGTATTTGTAAGTTTTTAGTGCTGTTGGTACTTTTGGGTCATTATTAATTATCCCCATTATTTAGAATTTTATTTTGCCATGGGCATTACTACCTTACTCAACTGTGCATGGGACACCCAATATTTTAATAAGCATGCAGTATATTTCATTTACCATTCATGACTATGGCAGGCAGACGATAAGGCTTGCTCAGCTGCTCATGTTTTCAAGAACATTGTGATTTATAAAGTAAAGGCGTGCAGGTACACGTATTCAGTGCTTTATAAATCAGTTTTTGTGCACATAACATTTTCTCGTTTTTGTGTGCGCACACAAACACACACACACACACACACACACACACACACACACACACACACACACACACACACACACACACACACACTCAGCATTTCACTTTAAACAGAGATCAAAACTTACAAGTTTTACAAAGCACTCCCTAGAGCTTTTTTGGCTGCAGTCCCAAAGCGTGCTTCTGTCAGACTCAGTGTAGAGTCCAGCAGCTCACACCGTGCCAACCACATTTTGGAGATATCCATAAACCAGATTGGTTGATGGCTGCATTGCATCCTGCTCGAACTGCAGGTTTTTGATCAGCACCATCATATAGCTGCAGATTGATTTTTTTTTGTTGAATGAAATCAGCAAAATGGCTAAGAATTTATGTTTGTGCAGTTTTGCAACAGATCACTAACATGTGATAAGTGCATCTGCAGCTGTGTACTAAAATCAGCACTATATTATTATAAATAATAAATAAAAAAAACCTTTCTTGATGAGGATTCCAATTTTAAAATGTACTGAAAATTCACTGTGTATACGTGAGTCTGTCAAATACTGTAAATATAAATGTAGTGGCTAATTTCGATAAATATGCAGAGTTTAACATCATTGTCTTGCTGGAAATGCCTCCTATAAGCAGATTTGACTTGGGGCATAAATCCAAATCAGCTGGGTGTCAGCATTGGCATTGCTGATCCATCAGCACAAGGGATGTCCAAACTGCCTTTCTAAGAAGATTAATGCCATGGCAGTGGGAGGACAGAGCACATTTTGTCCTTGGTTTCCATAGAGCTTGCTGTACAAATGGCTGACACAGGCTCTACAAATATAAATCCTGTAGCATGGCTCATAAGTCATACCATAACTATTTATACACAGGCTTTTTTAAGTAACTTGCCTCATACACCTGACTGATGATGTCATTAAACTCCATGGATATTTAAAATCCCTTGAATAAACCTAAAATAACCACATTGTTCCTGTACTACTGCCTGAAACAGGAGAAGATAATTGAACAATGAACTGAATGAATTCTAGCAAATTAAGCATTTTTAAATACTTAAGATTCCATGTGTGTAAGAGATCCATAGAGTGATGCTGTAAGTATGCAACACCAACTTCAACCAGTAATGCATTAGTAAGGATGGTGACACCAAACAGGAGAAAAATATTGCCACCAGTCTTTCTAATGCATTTATTATTGTGCAAATGATGCCCTTAAAATGTCATTACAAGTAAATGAGCAATTGCAAATAAAATATCACTAAAAATTGGCAATAAATTAATAAATATCTCATGCTGGGAGGTGATTATTGTTGTCTCTATTGACAACTCAGTCTCAATGATCAATACCACAATAATAATTCTCCTGATGAAAAGCATTGCTCCATTTAACAGACTTTCTTTTCTCATTCAGCCTGAAGCAACAAGTATGTATTTCTTGTTGATTTATTTGTAGTTTGACACTCAGTGAGGTCTGGAGGAAGCCATGGTTTGTCGAGGCTGGAGGGGAAGAGCGTGAGTGGTCTGTACAGAGAAATATGGCTCAAGTCATACCTTTTACTGTCACATTTTTCTAGCTTCTCCTATAACTCCCCATAGGTTATATGTCTATTTAGAGACAGTTGTGGGAATTGAAGCATATCCTGCAATGTCTTCTCATGACTGCGTTAAAACAATTCTTTATTTATCTCAACTGTTCCCAAGGCAAAGAATTTTCATAGAAGATTTTCACTGTTTTGGAATTGAATTAGACTGTTAATTAATTAACTCTTTATGAGCTCTTTATTAACTAGCAGATAACTCTTTATTTGATCCTGTAATTTATTAAATATTGACAGAAATAATGTTGGAAAGATGTGTCACCTGTATAAAAGTGAGCTGATTTAGCAGCTGAACCAGAATCACAAGACAAACTTAGAATCAAGAAACAGGCAAAGCACCAGTAAAGCATATTTTTTTTAATAAATACAAATATATGACCCTTGGCCCCTTCCATAATGTTAATAATTAAATCTGTAGTGCTTCAGTTATTATCAGAAATGATTGACTTTATTCTTTACAATTCCACATCCATGTAATGATCACAGAAATAGGACAGAGCGAGAGAGAGCGAAAGAGAAAGTGGGGTAAATGTAAGGCTTTCATTTGTTCCATTAGATATCCTGGTTTTGTTCAATCATATCTGGATTCTAGCATAGCATACGGCAACACCACTGGAACATTTAACTATAAAACTCTGTGTGCCCAGGTGTTTTAATAATCATTAATTAAATTAGTATGGGTAAAAATAGGTCAGTACAAAACACCATCCTGAGAAGAGAGAAGCTGCCTGCCAAAAGCCACATCTGAAACCAGTCGCAGAAGCCCTTTCAGCAAGAAGACACATCTGATAACATTATGTCATTCAAAAATAATTTATTTTAAGTTGTATAAAAATTGCCATCTGTGTTCTTTTATTTACAGCTACAGTTACCAAATAGTTCGTAATACATGGCTAAATTACAAATCTCTCTCTAACCCCTGATCAATGGCATTACTTAGTGTGTATGACTTTCTGTTTAATACTATTTGGGATTCATCCCCGGGACCCGGAAATTTACGAAGTTCATATTCCAAAGCGAATAAGTGGAAATATAAAGGGAAATTTACAAGATTTATAAGACGGCCCACCATGTTTTGGGTTATGCATACAGTGATGTTTTTTTCTGTCTCTCTCTTATCTTATAAGAAAATAGAAAACTGACTAGAATCCGGGACAATCTCAATTGTTCCTGCACATGAGACAGGGAGGGAGGAATGTGTGGAAAAAAGCAACAAGATGACAACAATTAAAAAGTTGCGAAATATTAAAAACAATGTGTTACAGTGATCATGAAATGACACAGTTTTCAGACTGATGTCGTCTGCCTTTCTTAACAGTCGTGTTCCAGGAAAGTTCTCAAAGTATGACGTGAGACAAGTACAACAGCTAAGCTATTAAACACAAGGAAAAAAAAAACACATTCTAACTGATCTGGTACATTAAGCCTTAATCTTGTACCTTTCACAATCAATACCCACAAAAGACAGCAGTGACAAGGTGCCTCTTGAACTGCTGCTTAATGTGTCCTCTCCCCGTAAGGGTATTTAAGTTGTCTGCTTTTAAGCACTTTAACAATTTAATGTCTAATTTAAAAAATGTTGTAACCATATGGCAAGAAATCAAAGGAAGAGGTAAGGAGGTCACAGACTACTGTAGCTTTGCTGCTTGCACCTCAGCAGTTTAATGTGAATCTCCTCTACACCATCAGCAATTCCAACTTGATATTTCAGAAGTCACATCAGCCAATATGTGATAAACACAGTTCATTATTTCTTTCTCGTGTAGGACTACCTTAGAGGCAATCTAAATTAATATCACTCACTTGTAATGAGGCTGTAGTGGACTAATTGATTGTGGGCAGCTTGTTGGCCCTGCATTTAAGACCCTTTAATGTCCCCATAAAATGGATTAAGAGCTATGAATTGATTTCATATGTTGACAAATTTCCATCTAAAACAGGAAGTCAAAGTGTCGATTTGATGAAGTGCTTGACTGGGTTATCCTACAGCAAACAGCACTGAAGATCAGCTATGCTGCCATTCTATCTAAAATTCCTAGAAATGTATCCAATTTTCTGTTGCCTCATTTGAATGGTTTAAGAAATACTGTATGACAAAGAGTTCAAGGTGTTGACTTGGGAGACCTACACGATATTAGGCAGGTGGTGTTAACGTTATGGCTGATTGCATATACATACAAGAGTGAGTCAAAAATTATCCACATTCTGCCTGTAGAATCTATTTTAATTAAATGAAAAAAAAAATTTCAACATCATTTACAAAACTGTCAACAGGCTTTTGTATTCCCTCATTAAAAAATGTTTTAGGCTGAACTGTGGGGCATGTAAGCATGAGTGAGGTCTGCAAAACTGCATCGAAACAAACTACAAGTTCAGTACAAGATCAATACTAATACCTACTAATATCAGATCGTCTTACTATTAGTCAAATACAACCTCAGATGAACAACAGCATACAACTTTTATTTATAAATTTTTTAATTAAACCAAAAAGAAAAAAAAAACATGGACAATACTAATTACCCTCATTAGCCTGTAGGTCCACCTTTAGCAGCAATAACTTAAAGTATTCGTGTCCTGTGTGACTTTATCGGTCTCTTTCATCATTGTAGAGAAATTTTGGTCCATTCTTCTTTTCAGTTCATTGAGGTTTTTCGCTTATGCACAGCCGTCTTAAGGTCCCACCAAAGCATTTTATTTGGGTTGAGGGCTGGACTTTCACTTAGTCATTCCAAAACAAATGGTTATGACTATAACCTCTGTTCCCTGAAGAAGAGGAACGAGGTACAACACATATTGTATGGGATATCACGCCCTCTCGTGTCCTGGCTAAAGCCACCTATATTCACGCCTTAAAGGCAGTCAAACCTGTGGTGACATAGGTGTAGCCCCATCTATACCTATAAGCCCTTGTCATCACAGTTGACTCTCAGTTCGACAGCCGCTCTTCGCCGAGCTAAGCTGAGAGGCGGGGCAGCAATGTGTTGTACCTCGTTCCTCTCCTTCAGGGAACAGAGGTTATAGTCATAACCATTCGTTCCCTTTCAGTCAATTCACTCAGTACAACACACATTGTAAGGGACATATATTCATGCCCCACTGAGCATCTACCAAAGTTATCAAAAAACCTGATAGCTACGCTACTGCCTTATGGACCCCGCAGAGAGGACACAATGGGCCACCAAGGGGGCCGTTATGTCCACACGGTAGAACCGGAAAACGTGTGCGGTGAGGACCAACTGGCTGCCGCGCAGATATCACCCACGGATAGCCCTTTGAACAGCGCCCATGATGTTGCCATAGCTCTTGTTGAATGTGCTTTCACACCCTGAGGCAATGGGACACCCCTGCTGCTATAAGCTAATGTAATAGCCTCCACAATCCAATGGGAAAGCCACTGTTTAGACAGTGCTTTACCCTTTACTGGACTGGCAAAGCAGACAAACAGTTGATCACATACGCGCATATTCACTGTACGGTCCATGTAGACACTTAGTGCACGTACAGGGCACAAATTATGCAATTTTCCCTGCTCCTCAGAAGCAAAAGGAGGGGGGCAGAAGCTATAAAGGTCAAAGACCATAAGAGCTATAACCAGTGGAGACTACTTTAGGTACATAGGCCGCGTTCGGCCGTAGAGTAACCTTTAAACCATTCGCAGCAAACTGCGTACAAGATGGATGCACAGACAAAGCGTGGAGATCACCTAGTCGCTTAGCAGACGCTAAAGCAAGAAAGAGTGCCGTCTTATATGAAAGAATTTTCATATTTATAGACTCAGCTGGCTCAAAAGGAGGGCCACAGAGGGCCTCAAGCACTAACAATAAATCCCAAGACGCGACACTGGACCTGGAATGGTTACAGACGTTGTACCCCTCTTAAAAATCGTACTGTCAGCGGATGAGCCCCCCATTGACACTCCATCAAAACCAACATGACAGGCTGATCTAGCCGCCAGGTATACTTTAATAGTAGAGAAGGAAAGGCCTTTTTCTAACAGTTCTTGTAGAAAAAACAAAACCTCCACCATCGAGCACTGATATGGAAGAACATTACGTTCTTGACACTATTGCTCAAAAGCTCGCCACTTGTAAGCATATAAACCTCTAGTAGACGAGGCCTGAGCACTTTGAATTGACTCTCTATCACATTCGGAGGATGTCTTTAGCTATCAGATTGGACCTTTCAACAGGTAAGCATGCAAGTTCCACAGTTTGGGACGTGGGTGAACCACCTCCCCCCTGCCTGAGACAGAAGGTCCCTGAGGAGAGGAAGTTTCCATGGTTCTGCTGCTAGCAGGCTGACTATGCATACCAAGACTTCGCCAGCCAACGAGGGGCACCAGGATTAGGGAATAACCCTGCTGGCGCACCCTCTCTGTGACAGGCCGAATCAGTTCTATGGAAGGAAAAGTATACAATAGGCGGTGAGAGCGCATGCAGCTGAGTTCGCTTCCGAAGGAGAAACTACTTGATTCGCCCCTTTGCCAAGAAGAGAATTTCTCTCCTGCCGGAGCACCGCTGCGGCGTTGTCCAACACCACGGTGTTGATTACGGAAGAGAAGCGCGGTGGCTTTCTGCAGTCGGTATCCCATAGCAACTGTGTTTTGCACCCATGTCCAGACATGGGTCTTTATTGACATTCACACAGTTTATGACTGTATGTCTTGCAACACCTGAGCCTGTTTTCTCTTGAAGTCAAACTTTACCTGAATGGCATCGAGTGACTGGCCGAACAAACGCTCAGTAGATAGCGGTTCATCCAAGTAGAATGCCGTGTCTCTATCTGGAATGTCAGAAAGCGTGAGCCATAAATACCTCTGTGCTACCACTGCGCTCGCCATCCCTTAACGAGACATGCGCAAAATGTAGTTTGTCCCGATCCTGACCTCGTTAAGTAGCGCACACATCGGGCTCTCTTGAGGCACCAGTGAGCCGAGCTCTCGGGAAAAATGGATTAGCAGTTTTTAACGGTTGTCGGTTCAGAAGGGAGAAAAAATCCTGCGAACCTCGAAGGTTTTTGAGCCGGCTGTGGGGAGGGCCACTCCACCTCCAGCGTCTTGGCCGCTCGGTGGTAGAGCGGCTAACGCAGTAGCAGCGGAGATCTTAGCAGACGGCAACATTTCATGCTCGTCCTCCGACAGGCCGTGCATTTCTAGACCGATGTCGAGCACGGTATCATCCTTGAAAGCTCGCTGCTCAGCGCCTTGGTCATTCTAGCTAGCACCATTAGCACGGCTAAACAGAGCCAACCAGGGTTAGATGAGATGTCGCTAATGCGTTGACTGACAGTGAGCCTAAAGTCAGCACTCCGTGGGTAGACGACTCACCAAATAAGGCTGTTGTCGCTAACACCAACAGGAACATTTAAGCTGATTTTAAGCTCAGTCTTATAATGTCAAATGTAGAGTTGACTAGCAGCACCTAGAAAAACTCTGCGGAAAAGGTGTTCACAGAGAGGTGAAGAGCGTAATAATTGAGAGTCAACCGTGGTGACGAGGGCTTATAGGTATAGACAGGGCTACACCTACGTCACCACAGGTTTGACTGCCTTTAAGGAGTGAATATAGGTGGCTTCAGCCAGGACATGAGAGGGCGTGATATCCCATACAATATGTGTTGTTCCGAGTGAATTGACTGAAAGGGAACCTTGATTCTCCTAAATAGCCCCCCCCCCCCCAGAGGATTCATGGTCAACTTGACTGCAAGGTGCCCATGTCCTGTGGCTGCAACAGAAGCACAAATCATTGTCATTATGTATCATTATGAAAAAAAAAAGTCAGCAAAAATCAAATGAACTCTCGTGCTGTTTTGGTTACTATGATTTGTATTTGTTGTTTTTTTTTAGCGGAAGGAAGGAAGGAAACAAGGACATATAAACGGAAATGACGTAACTGCAGGATGCGAAAAAGTGCGCGGGGAATTTCTTTATTCGTTGCAGTAACGGTGTTAGTTGGTTTTCACGTACTTTTTAAAAACAAAGCTCGGTTAACCAGTTGCTGGGTAAAATGTCTTATTCAGTCGAAGCGGATTTCCCACCGAACTTGTCATGCCTGAAAGTAAGTTCAGGTTACAGTATTTACGTCCCGACTCCAGCTAAGGTAGCTAGCTGTGTAGCGAGCTAAGTAGCTAGCTGCTAGTGTCAGCTGTGTAACGGTTAAACACAAACGAAATAACAGCTAAAATAAACAGGCTGTTTATTGATAAAATAAACAAGTTGTTTATTGATAAAATAAACAAGCTGTTTATTTTTCACTTGTTATCTCAAAGCTAGGTTTATCATTTATTCAACAGGAAAGCTCCGTAGTAAGGCGTGTCTAAGTGAGCGATCTAGGTCAATAAACTTCCCGATTTAGTAGAAAATATAATATTATTTTGTGTTTAGTAAAATGCTTGTGTATAGTTTGTTATAGAAGGTTTAAAAGCTTAAAAGGTTCATGTCTCAGCAGTCTCCTGCAACTAGCACAGGGCTAAGTGGCTTTAAGATTAAAGTGATTTGATAACCATAATAATACGTAATTAAATCACCACTATGCTGTGTTGTCTCTCATTTTAAAGATGTGATATTTATTATTAATAAATAATTGTCTGGCCAAGCCTTATGAAATAGACATGTAAATATTCCCAATTGTGACTAAATTACAATTTTAAGTGGGGAAAAATCCCTTCAGCTGGACAAAAAACAAACAAACATTCTTTTGCTATTAGATGTCAGAATGGATATTTTTTTATTATAAATTTAGAACATTATAGTATTGATTAGGAAAAAATAAAAAGCACAATGATCTGTAAAATGAAATGCATTTTACCATCTCTGGGGGAAAAATCTAATTCTTCATTACTCATTGTTACTTGTATTGTATTAAACTGGTTAATATGTGGGAGAATTCTATGCCAAGGTAACCTTACCATGGGGAGAAAAAGTAGGCATACACTGATCAGCTGTTACATTATGACCACTGAGTAGGTCTCAGTTCTGCCACCAAAACAGATCTGACCGGTCAATGAACTCCTCTAGACCTCTGAAGGTGTGCTGTGGTATGTGACACCTAGCTGTCATGGATTAGACTTGTTTTTCTAGCAGATCCCATGGATGCTTGATTGGATTGAGATGTGAAGAATTTGTAGGCCAGGTAAACACCTTAAACTTGTTGTGTTCCTTAAACCCTTCTTGAACTTTTTCTTCGTGTGGCAGGGATTATTGTCCTGCTGAAAGAGGCCTCTGCCATTAGGTAATAGTGTTTGAATTAAATGGTGTACAGTGTTTAGTTAGAGGGTGTCGGTCAATTTTTTTGTCCACATGAATGTTAGGACTTCCAACAGAACATTTCTTAAAGCATTACCCTGCCTTCTTCCCATTGTGCATCCTGGTGCCATTTCTTTCCCAGGTATACAATGCACACACTAGGCCATCCACATGATATAAGAGATATCATGATTAATCATACCAGGCCACCGTCTTACATTGCTCCATAGTCCAGTTCTGATGCCCACATACCTATAGGCAGTGAGTCAGCATTTTATGCTGACACCAGTTTATGGCTATGCAGCCCTGTATGCAACAAACTGCGTTGCTCTGTGTGTTCTAACACTTTTCACTTAGAAGCATTCTGAACTTTTTCAGCTGTTTGTGTTACAGCAGGTCTTTTACTCGATCTTTCTACACCAGCCAGCCTTTGTTCCCCACATGCAACAATGATGGTTGCCGGTGCACCAATTTTCCATCTTTGGACCACTTTTATTAGGTCCTGACCACTGTACATCAGGAAATTCGCACAAGCGCTGCAGTTTTGAAGTTGCTCTGACTTGGTCACCTAGCCAGCACATCAACTTCAAGAATGAAATATGCATGATGGAAATCTGTGATTTATAGGATTAAACCTGTAGAGTTAAAAAAAAAAAAAAAAGTATGCAAAGTGCCTCCAAAGTCTCAAAATCCCAACTGTGGGCATGTTAATCAGTTGCGTTCACTTGAGTGCAAGCAGCTTTTCATGCAGGCATGGACAGCTTCTAGTGCAGTAATTTGCACTCACAAAGTTTTGAGACTGGTGTAATTGTGTGTGATGAATAGGATTTGGGCCTATTTCACTTGCAGAGTTTGGAGAAAGATTTTATAGCATACCACTATGCTGTGTTCTCTCTCACTTTAAGGATGTGATATTTATTATTAATGAATAATTGTCTGGCCAAGCCTTATGAAATAGACATGTTAATATTCCCAACTGTGACCAAATTACAATTTTAAGTTAAAAATATATATATGTATAACCCTTCAGCTGGACAAAAAAAATTAGATGTCAGAATAGAAACTATGTATCCCATAGTTTTTAAAAATGTTAGTAGTATTATAAAGTTGTGGTACTAAAACATTGTGGTATTGATTTAGAATAATTGAGTTGTAGTCATATGGCAACCAATCATAGATCAGCCATGGCTAATCAAGCTGGAAAGCAGCCATTTCTGGTCACTGGCTGATAAATGCTTTAAAAAAATGTAGCCTATGTGGTGATGCACGAATTGCCACACAAAATAATTGGGACTCGACTGCCTTAAAATCAAAATCTCTAATGTTATTCGTGCCAGTAGACATAATGTTATGGCTGATCAGTGTCATTTATAGAGCTCCTACCAAACCTTCCTGATGCAAACATTACCACATCTGCTTATACTGACTAAACTAAATTAAACAGTAAAAGCCCAATGAGCATCAAAATGCAGGAAGAGACAAAAAATTATGAAACGAAAAGAGGAATGTGAGAGCGAGCGAGGGAGACGAAGTGAGGACCAGAAAAAACATATTAGCAATAATGTCCTAGTTAGTAATTAAGTTTTCAATTGTGTCATGCTAAAATCGACTATTTAAGCATGTTCTTTATAAAGGTTTGTTAAGGACCTTTTTCCAGACACCCCATATCCATAACATGAAAATATTACGTCCATTACTTTTTAGTTTATCCTAAATAATTTATTCCAGGAATCACTTTTAAAAACTAAACTTTTTTTGTGTTCTTATTCATGGTGCAAGTGTAGTCCTTTCTGCAGTTGTCTTTGAAATTCAGAGTTTGTCATAAGCTTGTACTTTCTCATAAAAGTTTAATTTCCATTTATAATCCTGATAAAATGCTGTATATTTTTTGGGTTGTAGATGGTTGTCAATTATGAGGATTTATTTTTAGCTGTAGAGATTGTAAAATTTTATGGGAATTAGTTCACTGATGCTGAGCTTGTCTATGTTCTGAAGCTGTTGGTGAAATCTACAATGCTGGAATCACCCAGAGAGCCTTCTTGGAGTTGTGGCCATATGGCAACCAATCATAGAAACAGATAATTGAAGTATTATTAAATTATACTTCTACATTGAGTCTACAAATAAACACATGTTCATCAAATGAATAAGCACTTTGTGGAATTGTGGTTGCAGTTAATTTTAAGCTCCCTGGCAGAAAGTTTGAGAACTCCTCTCTGTTGTAATTGTTTAATACAGCTCCTCAGACTTCAGTTCATGCGTAAAGTGAGCTGACAAGTGCTTAATCAGGCAAGGCTAAAAAGTTTTCTCAGTGATTGTCTCTGGTGCTAGTCATGACCTCTCAAACATTATTAATGAAAACAGCAACAAATATAATTAGTGCTTGTTTGTTTAATACAAGAATATCAAGTGCATTTTAATAGTTAATAAGAAAGGAAAATATTGAACATATGGATCACTGAAGTGTATACCATAATGCTCTCTCTAGTTTTGTCTTATAATTCATTGCTTTCGTTTTAGAAGAATATTTCTGACCAGTATAACATTGCCTCTGAATAAATAATTGCTGTTCATGATTTTATAATTTCATCACATGTCATTTTAAATGTTTTATTTTTTTATTAGAATATCGACAATTTGCTGCGATGCCCCATTTGCTTTGACTTCTTGAATATATCCATGATGACGCAGTGTTCTCATAACTGTAAGTATGTATTCTAGCTGTTGGTCAAATTGCTGAAGTGTATGTATTAGAGTTGGGGGATTAATTGAGTTGTGTATTGTGATTCTTTGCTATGACAATATATGTATCACCACACTCAAAAAAAAAAAAAAAAAAAAAATATATATATTTTTTCCTTCTTGTCAGAAAACATTTTTTTGTTTGTGGCAAAGATGTTACTCTTTCAGAAGTGTCAAATTATTGGCCTGTATCAAGAAAAGAAACCAAGATTAAGAACTGTCCAATGCATGAATGTGGGAAACATATTATTTTTGACCTGGTTGATTGTTTTTTTTCTTCCCTCCTCAGTTTGCTCCCTGTGTATACGGAAATTTCTTTCCTACAAGTTGCAGTGTCCTCTTTGCAATACGGTGGGTATTAAACATCTCTGAGCTTGTACCCTAAGCCTGTTACTCCATTGTTCTGGATTACATTTTTAATTCAAGTTATTCATCTGTTAGTCTTGTAGATTTCTGGAGCCAAAATCAGGGTCTGATCAATTATAATTTTATTATATATATATATAT
>JAAGKR010012732.1:0-15722 GCA_011419295.1 Clarias macrocephalus
AACTCTTACTGTACCTGCAGTAAAACATTTAAATGGTTAAAAAAGCTGTAAGTCGGCCTCCGGGTGGCGCAGTGGTAAAGTGCTTGCCCTATCATCCAGAGATTGCAAGTTCGATTCCCGGGTGATGCTGTAACCTCTTGCAGCCGGAGGTCTAGAGAGAGCTGATTGGCCGAGCTCCCTCAGAGGGGAGGGATGAGAGGTGCTTAGTGCTCCCACATTAATCACGGCTCTTCAACGCCTGTTGAAATTTGGAATTAACAAAATTTTTTCCTTGTTACTGTGAAGTGTGCGGAATGAAGGTGTGAGATCGCGTTTATTAAGTAGATTCCAGTTGCACATTTTGAGATACTCTAAGAACTGTTCTTTTATTTTGCAACGGTCAAAAGTCCGGTTCGACTTGTACGAGCGTCATATGTAAACCTTTCAGAAACGCCCAAACATAGAACACATCACAATAGAAATACAGTTGATGCCAGGATATGTGGACATCAATACAAGCATAGACATGCAACTAAAACTGCACAGCTATGGGCTAAGGTGGAGGCAACACCATCACAATCACGCATCAAAGAAGATGTTTATAGGATTGCATTTTCCTCCCTCACCTACCAGGCATGTTCCACCTTCTTTTTTTCCTCCTCTTTAATAAAATGAAATCATAGGTCATGTCTAAAAAAACTAAAAAAACCTTAGTAAACACAGACCTGATTATACAGTACCAGTATATCACACATTTCTGAACTCCAATACATGATTAATTCAAACAAAATGACCAAATACATGGCAAGCTTCATGTTTGCATACCTGCACATAATTTTATTACTGAATAAAGGAATAGTGAAATATATACTGTAGAACACCTGTATGCTAAAGTGGCATCTTGCATAATTCAACACATAAAGCAAGGTGCTATGAAATCGTCGGGAGGATGCTGAAAATATGTGCATTCCCAAAGGTTGATTTGTGTAATGGTTTGCTTTGTTAGGAAGCTACTGATCAGTGGAGACACAATGTTACTGAACCACTGTTGTGCCAGTGAGTATAAAGTTTAATGCTTAGTTAATGCTGTTCACTCTTGTCTCATTTGGATGCAGTGATTTTTGATGGGACTCTACAATCTTATAACTATTAATTACTTGATTAAACTATTAGGTTTGCACAGTGCATTATATCACAGTTATCATATCATTGATATAATAATAATAATGATGTGGGGCAAGTTATTGGTCAAACCAATTTAAAGGCGAATAGGCAGTTACATTTCTAATTCAAAATCTGTTACTTTCTATAGGTTTGATGCCACGTTTCCTCCAACAACATACCATTTCCACCTCACACCCAGAGTTCCCAGTGTGGCTAGGAATCCGCCACAACCACGACGAGGATAAAACGGTTATCGAAAGTGATTGAGTTAGTGAAGTGAGTGTCTGCCAGATATGTAAATGATAACATCTTCATGATTATTGTGCTGCTGTCTATCAGGAAGCCAAGCTCCTGTCTTCTGAGGAAAAATGGGTTAATCTTCCACTGAAGTCAGATACGTGCCAAGAGTGGCAGGATATCATTTCAGTTTCATCCATTTCCAGGTCATAGTTATGGAATACCAGCGTCACCGCAGACTATTTTAAGTCTAACCACAGACATGCCCAGTCCATGCCCAGATCCTGCTCTTGTCTGGAGATGCTGGCTTATGCATATTCATTCCACACCCCACAATTGCAGAGTGCAGAGCCAAAGCCATCAGCAGCATTAGTCAAGATGCCAAAATAAAGTGCAGTCTCTAGAGAAGCAGCAGGCCTTGGCCTTAAGACACCCACCTCTGACGTGTGTTACTAAAGAAAGTACTCATTTCCTGTTTGTTCTTGAGGTTGAATATACTCCTATACTATCTATTTTATGGTAAATGAATGAAAGGACTGCATTTCACTTTAAATCTCCCATATCATTAAACGACAAGGTGAATCTGAGACTTATTTTGGTGATTCACAATGTGTCTGCCGTGGTGTGTGCATTTGAACAAAATGACCTCTTTTGTGAAACTGGACACTTCAATGGATCATTTCCCCATTTCATCCATGATCTGAGGAAGATGTGCAATGGAATCTTCCTTCGTTTTTTCCTTAGTCTCAGTTCTCGCACTGCACCAGACTGGACAAAGGCGTTTTTTGTCTAAAAACGAGGGCGAAAAAGTCTGTATAGCTTTTTGCTTTTAATATTTACTCCCATCCTGGGAATGCTATCACATAGAATATAAGGATATATACAGCATATGCCTGATCCTCTGGTGGTGAGCACGTGCTTATTCAATTATCGTCCACTGCAATTTCTAAACAATGTTTTTATTGTTTTTCTAATGCAGTATGTTACTATTTGAGCACACAAGGTTGACCCCTCTTTATTTGCCTCTTTAAATTTTCTTGCTTGTGACAAGGATTGTGTAGTTTGTAATCTTACACAGTACATATAAGACCATTGCTGTAGTAGACCTGGACATGACAATAATGCTCTTATTTAATTCTACAGGGTGATTCACTCGAAAGAGGCCCCGGATATTCGGTAATAATTCTCGATATAATGAAGCAATCTGATCCAAACAAATACGCTACACATACCTTGACATATGTATACCTGTGGCGACCCCTGAAAGGGAATAGGCGAAAGACCAAGAAAAAGATACCTTTATGTATGTGTAATCGGGTGCATTTCATGCAATCCTGGAAGTGATCTCTGTTTTCTGCCAGAAACAATTAGAAGCACTGCGGCATGTTCCCATTGTTTCCAGTTGGTGTGCCATCCTCTGACACTTTTTGAGGGAACGTCAGAAACACCATATTTCTTCCTAATTTCACTCTGACATCGCTTAAATGAATTGGTGACCCACGATGAAGTCACACTGCCTAATGTGAAGTCGAGTGACTGAATAAAGGGATATGTCATTAAATGGCATGATGGCTGTCTGGTGGCTGCCTTTATTGCGTTTGAAGCTCCTATACTAAGGAGCATATGGTACATTGTTTCATTCAGATTGCTTTATCCGAGCAAGAGTTATTACAGAATATTTGGGGCCTCTTTCGAGTGAATCACCCCATATTAAGTCACTTTTTTTTTGTCCTTATATAAAGTTAAAAGTTAATCACATGTTTGGGGTGAATGGAAAAACAAAGCCAGTATATATCATCAGTATATATGAATTCCTCTGTTGTGTGGATTTAATGCACTGGACATGATGAGAGCGAAAAAAAAAAAATCTGAAATTAGAAACAGTAGACGAAGGGCTTGGTTGTTATTTAGCTCATTTTGTTGCAGCATGTGTCCTAATGGGGCTGAATTCATGAATCACTCATGGCTGCAAGGGATCTGGTTCTCTTGTAAATCGTACTTGGGCATTTTCATTGTGATTTTTAAGAATATCTTTGTTGAAACTAAATATAAAAACATATTAATCACTGAGTTCAATGGGTTTTTCAAGTATCATTTGCTCCGAACCCACACGAAAGGATTTTTGTCTGTTTATTCACAAAAGTGCTTCCTTAGCGCAGTTTACATAAAACCAACCGAGCCAGGAAACACTTTTCCTTTACCATAAATCTTTAGCATAGGAAAAATATGTTTCTGTCACTTATTTAATCCCCAGTACTTAAAAGTTGGGGGCCCATTACCAAATACATAAATCCTAGACGAGAACTATCAGTTATTTACAAAAGTTACAAATAACATAATTTATATAAACATCATTTCTAAATAGTTAAAAGCAAACAAGGTAAAATGAAAATTAAACCTTGTAATATCCATAGGCTTGGAGGGTCTTTAAATGGTTCCAAAAGTGCAACATCGGAAAGCTAGAAACTGATATAATCAAAGGCAGTCATGTTCACAGTCACCTCATTAACTAAAGACGGAGAACATGTGGGGCCCCTTCAAAATGTCAGGCATTAATAAACACTTCCCACAAATTCGGTGCCTGCAGTGGCACAGTGTGATATATGACTGTGCTTAACTGTCTGCACATCCTGCACCCAAAACAGTGTTTAGATCTAAATAGTGATAGTCTACTCTCAGAGCAAGATATAACTTGTTAGCTCTTTATTTGGCTTTTTCAGTGAAAATCTGATATGAACCAGTTTCTATGTCAGACCACTTCACCATTATGCAAGAATGTAAACAATTATGAGCATGTTTTTAACAAATGCCCTCAAATACAGTATAAAAAGCAAATATATACTGTATATAAAGCATTCTTAGCATTCTGAAGCAGATTAGAATAGATTAAAATGCTTAAATTAGGTTAGACTATGTGTACCAGCTGGGTGGTGTAGCTGTACAACACTTAAAAAAAAAAAAAAAGAAATGAAAAGTCATCTGAGTAATAATGAAACATGAAAACATTGCCAGCCACAGGATTTGAATACAGTTTCCAAGCTGCTCATCAATTAGTTGTTTTAAAACCCAGACTTAATTTACTTTGGTCCAATTCTCAAGCTATTTTAGCAATATAGGCCATTAGGAAGCTGCATCCCAGATTTAACTTACTTATGAACAATCCAGAGGTGATAGTGGTGAGAGACAGCTTCCTGTGCAGACGTGAGTAAGAAACCTTGAGAGGAACCAGATATGAAAGTGAATCTCTTCGTTCATTAACACTACATCTGCAAAGATTTTGAGTGAATACAGTAAGAGCTTTTACATCTTGTCAGGAGCGAATTAGAAACTGCGATGGACGTCATTTTCTCTCAGGTTAAAAAAAAAAAAAACCTGGTGAGGATGGGCCATATGTGGTGATAATACGCATATATTAACAACAGCATTGACCAGTTAATTACGTAACTAAAAACTCATAGGGATTTCATTCATACTACAAGCAAGGCACAGACGGGAAAGATTGGATAGTGTTCTGACTGAGTCAATGGAGTTCTCACAACAACCTCTTCAGGCTTGTGCTATGACTCTGGTAGATGCATGAAGAAAACCACATTAAATTCATGTGATATTCTTCTGGTTGCTTACCATGTTTATGGTAACGGCATAGAGAAGGTTATAGCAGCGTGTCAATTTTATGGTCAGAGAATTTCATATAAATTATGGATTTTTTTCCTCACACCACCATTTGATGAGGAGCACTGCACGTGACGGGGTATTTAAAAAACCCGCTGGATGCAATGACATGTAGTAAGTGCCTAATGAGTGCCTGGTAAGAGTGAGATGTGAACTGTTCAGACATACTGTAGTAATAACTTCATTGAGCACATGATTGTGTGTGTGACAGGAAATTTGTGATAACATGATAGACATTAATAACCTGACAAGATTGTGACTATGAAGTAGTATGAACTTGATAAATGCACATTTCTCCATTTTAAATTGTTCCACATGCATTCTTCAATATTTATAGGACACAGTGGGAACATGGTCTTTGTTGGAGTGTGATAAGGCCCTTAGACTATTAGCTCTGAGCCCTGTCCTTGTCTGCCTGAATCACAAAGAACAAAGAAATTTATCCATTTAAACTTTTGCCTGATATATGCAATGCTCTGTTTAAAGTCCCTGTACCGCAAATCAACTTCAAGAGATGCTGGTTATTTGTTTATAACAGCATTTTTTTAGGTGGGAGTCCTGGGCCCACTCTAGGTTGCTTGGGGGAGGGGGGGTGGATTTGTCCCTGAAAGGCTCTGTGTGTTGGACATGGTGCTATGTTGTTGGACTTTTTTTTTTTTTTTTTACATATTTTTTCACTGTCTGATGCTTCTTAGTTCTTGGTTCACAGGTGTTTTGTGTTCACTTTGATCAGTTGTGCTATTTAAGCTCCTGAGTTTACTTAGTCTTGGTCTTGCATTCGATCTGTACCATTTGGTGTCAGGATATGTTTGTTATTAAAGTCTACATCTGCACTTAAGCTGTGCCGGCAACCAACTGCTACAAACAGTTTTGCAATCAATCTTCACATCATTGAGCGGTTGACAACTTCAAAACAATAGAAGTCTAGTTATAGAACTATATTTTATATAAAATAATGAATGCAGAAATGACTCTGGTGTGCATAGTTGTTGTTTACACAACTGCACAGTTGGACTATATAGTAAATGTTTATGAAAGAGAAATTTTTATAAGTGCACAATCTGGTGTCACCCACATGACGTTCTCTTGTGGTTGCTCAAGGCTTTTTTCTCAGTTTTTTTTTTTTTTTCAATGCCACCATCACCTCTGGCTTGCTCATTAGGGATAAATGTGTACATTTTACATTTATATTGGAAATGTATATATTTCTATAAAGCTGCTTTGTGAGAGGGTCCATTTAAAAAATGCATATACTGTAGAAGTAAGGTATATATATATACATTCATGCTTACCATCCACTTCATTCTGTACTCTGGTAGTAATTAGTTGGACTCCTTTTGCTTTCAGGACTGTCTTAATACTTTCTGGTATAGATTCAACAAGGTGCTGGAATTTTTTTTATATACATTTTGACATGATATTATGATGCAGTTGTTGCAGATTTGTCGGCTGCGCATCCAGGAATGCAAATCTCCCATTGAAACACATCTCAAACGTGCTCTACTGGATTGAGATCTGGTGACTGTCGAGGCCATTTGAGTACAGTGAACTCGTTGTCATGTTCAAGAAACCAGTTTTAGACGACATTAGCTTTGTGCTATGGCATGCTATCCTGTGGTCATAAAGGGATGGACACAGTAAGCAACAATACTCAGGTAGGCTGGGTCATTTAAACAAGGCTTAATTGGAACTAAGTGTGCCAAGAAAATTTCTCCCACACCATTACACCATTACATTACCAGTAGCCTGAAGCATTGGATCCATGCTTTTGTGTTGTTTACACCACATTCTTACCCTACCATTCAAATGTTGCAGTATAAATTGAGACCCATCAGACCAGACAACATTTTTCCAACCTTCTATTTTCCAATTTTAGTGAACCCTTGAAAATTGAAGCCCCGGTTTTCTTTTGACTGACAGGAGTGGCACCCGGTGTGGTCTTCAGCTGCTGCTCATCATCGCAAGGATTGACATGTTTAGAGATGCTCTATGGCATACTGTCCCTTGGTGGTAACATAATGTTTGTGAGTTACTTTTGCCTTTCTATAAGTCCAGACCAGTCTGGCCATTCTCCTCTGGCCTCTGGCACTTTCACTCAGAGAACTGCCCTAACTGGATATTTTCTCTTTTCTGACCATTCTCTGTAAACCTGAGAGATGGTTGTGTGTGGAAATCCCAGTAGATCAGCAGTTTCAGAAATACTCAGACCAGCCCGTCTGGCACCAACAACCATGCCACGTTCAAAGTCACTTAAATCACCTTTTTTCTCCATTCTGATGTTTGGTTTGAACTTCAGCAGAATGCCTTGACCAAGTCCACATGTCAAAATGCATTGAGTTGCTGCCATATGACTGAATGATTAGATATTTGCATTAAGAAGCAGTTAAATAGGTGTACATAATAAAGTGACCAGTGAGTATATAGTATATGACATATATGACCAGACACATATTTTATATAAATCACTTCTAACTCGAACGACTTCCCCTCTACCAAGCAACCAATAAGCACACTGTAAAAAAAAACGGTAAATTTTACGATAAAAAACTGGCAGCTGTGGTTACCAGAATTTTACCGTAAAAAGTACGGTAGCACCGTTATTGCACTGTAAAAAAAACAAAGCGTAAATTTTGCGATAAAATTTTTCTTTTTTTCGAGCCTGGCCAGGAATCAAACCCAGACCCTGGAGGTGCAAGGTGACAGTGCTAACCACTACACTACCATGTTTGCTACATAAGTGTTGCCGTTGTTGGAGTGCAAGTCGTGTGAGGGGACGTGGGGAAACCGAGTCCAACAACAACAGTTGCCTAACAAGCATGGTAGTGTAGTGGTTAGCACTGTCGCCTTGCACCTCCAGGGTCTGGGTTTGCTTCCCGGTCAGGCTCGAAAAAAAGAACAATTATAATCTGTAAAATATGCAGCATAATGAGTGCCATCCTGTAGAACCAAAAACATTGATACTTTATTTTTTACAGTAAACTTCTGGCAACCACAGCTGTCGTTTTTTTATCGTAAAATTTATGCTTTGTTTTTTTACAGTGCAATAACGGTGCTACCGTATTTTTTACGGTAAAATTCTGGTAACCACAGCTGCCAGTTTTTTACCGTAAAATTTACCGATTTACGCACCGTTTTTTTTTTTTTTTACAGTGCAACCAATGGCATTTAGAGAGAGGGAGGGAAAAGACAGCTGTTTAATTATATACCCTGCTCATAGGAATAATCAGTCGTACAATCTGAGCCTAATGGCTTGTAATGTCCTGTTTCCTGATATTAAGTCCAATCAGAAATCAAACTATTTAGCTTAAAAAAACACATTTTGGAAAACTCCATCCAACAATCGTTCTTTACCCGCCATCCCTCACCAGTGAAATGAAAACGAAGGAATTCAGCCAGTTTCAAATGACCAGTAAGAATGGACTCTAAAGGGAAAGGCACACATTCCTCGGGTTCATTAGCTTAAAGAGAAAACAGACTGCAGAACAAATTAATGTTAACTTTAATTTGTTGGTTTTCCATGAGCATGAAAACCTGAAGTGTGCCACAGAATGTGAGGGGAATAAGCAATGGTGGCTATATTTTATTATATTTTATAAGGAGACGAGGCATGTCTTCGGCAGAATGACTTGCTATATGACTCTAGACTACCTTTGTTTTTCTCATTATGCCATTTGGAGTGTATTTTAAAAAAAAAAAGTTACTTGCTATAAATGTGTTAGCAGCGTGTTAATCACCATTGCAGCCAACATCATTTAGATTCTTGGGCAAATCATTTATGATCTTAGGTCAGCACTTTATGTGGATACAGGAAAAGTTAGCAAATAACCGTCTAATGGTTAGTTTAGCCAAAAATGTGGGATCATCTGCATTGTGGATTATCCAGAGCTGTGTTTGAAGTCTACGCATGTGCTCCATCATGATGCATAGCTGTTAATTGATTTACTGCAGTAAGCTCTTAGGCTGGTTATAAACCCAGAGCCATTCCGCTCAGCAGTAGGAATTATTAACAGCAGCAAGAGTTCCAGCCAATTCCCTTTCTCTCCTTCTATTTCCCATTCATCAGGTAAGTTATGCCACATATGTGCAGGATTAACTGCTATTCAGGATTGTGCATAACCACTAAAAGTTTTAATATGAAGGCAAATGCAGAACCCAGGGTTAAACTACCACTCCCTTTCCTCACTAATCCCAAAATAAATGCGATATTTCCTAAGATGTTTCAAAGAGAAACACCTGGACAGCTTAACACAGGAGATTCCCAGGACTGAAGTGTAACAGGAATCCTCCTAAATCAGTAAGTGAGTGAGCATGAAAACAAAATAACAAAAATGAAATGCAAGCAGTGTATTATAGAGTGTTCAAAATGTCGGGATATACAATTGTGTTGAAAGAACCCCACAGAAATGACCCAACAGTGTTTGACTGAAGGTTCTTAGTTAGTAACCTAGTAACCCAGTGTAAGGATCTATCCAGTGACGGAAACTTCAAAGCACTTTTGTAAGTCGCTCTGGATAAGAGTGTGTGCTAAATGCTTAAATGTAAATGTCTAATGTTAGCGCCATTTTTTCTCCTAAAATGAAAAACTAAAAGTAAAAAGCGATGTAAATGAATTATAAAAACAAAACAAAACCTGATTGTTTCCCGACTTTGTGGATGCACTGTATACATACTGTGTATATACTACTGACCAACAATCTGGAGGCGGACGTTTTGCATTTCCTGTACTCATTCATATTCACTCACTGACTCAAATTGGTGAAATTTAGAGAATTTCCTTTCTGTAAAAACGAAAATGGAGCTGTTACCAGATGATGTCAACATGCAGATTGCACAAGGTCTCTTTCTCATCTTTGCTGCTACTTACAATAATGTTTACTGTTTTTTTTATTTATCATGTCATTAACTTGCACTACCTCAACCCACTATCACAGTATATCTCAGTTTATTGCATTGTGTCATGCTGTCGTGTTGCTCCTCCTGTTTGCACATTTGCACGTGCACTTGATGTTGTCTTGTGTTGTCTTTTGTATAGTAATGTCTTTTATATACACTGTAAACCCTAATGCTCAAAGTAATTAAACACATTGAGTACTGTTAACTTAAGTAATTGCAATTAGGTCAAATTAATAGACCTTTTTGAGTATTCAGAACTTTTTGGTATTTATGAGTTTGTAGAAATGACACTTTTCAAGTTAGCTGAACAAATTTGATATTTTAAGTAATCGTAAGTACTTAAGTAACAGCAACTGTCACCTTAAAGTTCCACCAACTTAAAATCTATAGAGCACCTGTGGCTCAGTGGTAGGTGTTTCGTCTGCCATGCGAAAGGCCCGGGCTGAATTGTCTGCAACAGTTTATTTGATTTGCAACATGTTCAACAAATTAAAAAATTGATAGTTCTGTTCACTTAAAATTGGAAACAGCATTACTTAAAACATTTTATGTAACTGATTACCTCAAATATTTTGAGTTTTGCCAACTTAATCGGGTTTACAGTGTAGTAAAAGACTATATATTCTATTTTTTCTTTCGAATAGTTTTGATAATTAATGGTGTCAATTTGGTTTGTCTTAGATATTCAACTAATTACAGTAGATGTCTTAGTTAGCTAGTTAGTTTCTGTTAATTCAAATTCAAATTCAAATTTTATTTGTCACATGCACAGTCATACACAGTACGATATGCAGTGAAATTCTTAGGCGACTGCCTGTGACCTTAGAATAAAGAAATGAATATAACAGAAAGTAGAAATAGATTTAACTAAGAATAAGATAATAAAATATAGGTACAGTAAAAATATACAATTTATGTTACATGTATGTAGCACATTGGTCCTGGAGAAATGCCGTTTTGTTTCATGTACTGAACTGTACAGTATGTGGTTGAGATGACAATAAAAGCCTACTCGAATTAACTACTTAACTAGACTAGTAAAAATCCCCTCAATAAATCCCTTTTAAGCACTATAATGACCCTGTTAAAAAGTGGTAGAGTTTTCATAGAATTTCATATCATAAAACATAACCAAATCAAAAACATGACATGAGAACCTAGAAAAATCATGAAAATCTCCAGTGTCCTGCACAGGGTTTCTGAACCCCACTGAACACCTTAGACATTACACCCAGATCACTTCACCCTGAGTACCCTTCACCACCTCAGTACCTGATCTCACTAATGCTATATATACAGTATAGCCACCAGCTCCAGAGATTTTTAGTTAAAATCGAATTCTCCTTTTCTCTTACTTTTTATTAAATTCAAATAAGAATAATAAAATAAATCTTGAATTCTTGAATGTTTAACCATTTCACTTTCACTAAGTATATTTTAAATGATAAAAAAAAAAAAAAGAATAAATAAACTACATTTCTCTTGCCTTCTCTTTCAGTTCACTAAATGATTTAATGGCACACTTCCCTGACCTCTGGAATGCAACCGATGACGGATATATTTTCCTACATTGTTTCACCTGCTCTAAGCGGAACCACATGTCGCAAGGGAGTGCCTCACTACTTTTGTCCTTAATTGGAAGCACACTAAGTACAGTGTAGAACTGTTTGCTACAGGACCCGCAATAATAAAAAAAAAAAACACACACAAGAATTGTGAGTTACCAGAAGAAAAACTGAAACTAAGATGACACTATGACACGAATTGATGAAAATGTGAAATGGGAAGCTGCTTTAAGACACCGTCAAGTTACAGTACAGTTGATGGAATTTATACATCTGCAATAACCATTTAAGAAAACAATTAGTGGAGCATTATGTATCTATTTTTTAAATTGAGGTTTGTTCTTTAATCTCTGGCACAAACCTAATTTATACATTTGTATGACATATCATATTTGGGAATCTAAATATCAAAAGGAAACATTTTACATTTACAGAATAAATGCTACATGAAATAAACCTAAATTGAATCGAAATTGAATCTCATTTCTCTCTTCTAAGCTGAGCACATACTGTATGTATATATAAACTAACACCAATCTACATTTGCAAATGATCTCATGAGGTAGACATGCTTGATCCATGACCTTTCCATTTGAATACAATTCAGTGCTGTAATGAGTAATATGGAGAGTCTAGGCTTATTCCTTCAGACTCTGGACCAGACATCTGTAATGTGATTTTAGATATAAGTAATACTACACTTATCAGTTTTACACAATATTGTGTAGAAGTTCAGCACAGGTTTTAGCAAAAGTCACTCAAATGGTCAGGTCATTTATTTGAAATTTAATCACTTGAAATTAGAAACATTTAAATTTCATTAAAGTTTTTATTAACAAGTATTTTATTATTTCACTGTAACCAGAAAACCATCTTAAACTAAAGAGAAATATCCACTTTGGCGTAGTTGATGTTTTCCCAGTGCGCTACAGAATGTTTACAGAGATGACACCATTGACAAGAGCAATGAGCACACATGAACACATGGAGGAAAATTTTAAAGAAAGGGAAACCATAATTGAAGCCAAGCTATGGAAGACCATTATCTGTGAAAAGATGTTTCGAAAGTTTGTTTCAATTATGGCACAAATGCATCACTTGTGATGGAGACTATGCTGAGTAGCACCTTTGTAAGGAGGATATGTTATTTTATGAGGTAGGTGGGACAGCAGCTTAGAAATTAGCCCTGTCGCCTTGCGTCTAAAGGTTTGGAGGTTTAAAAAGTCTAAAAAATCTCACCTTCATCCTTTGTTTGGTTTTCTTCCATATTCAAGGACATGCAGTCTAGGTTGATTGGTCCTTCTGGATTGCCCTAATATGTGATTGGGTGTGTGAGCGTGTGTTAGCTTGTGCCCAGAAAAGCATTGTCAGTGTGTACGTGCCCTAATCACCCCATGGATAGGCTCTACACAGGATTAGATGGCATATATCATGGATGGATGGATTTTATGTAGTAAAAGATCCTTTTTTTCCCTTTTTTTTTTGATAGCGTGATGTCCTGTAAAAGTCGTGCTCGACATGTGTAGTTGTTAAGGCTTTGGTTTACTTTTTCTATCAACACAAAAACAGAATGGAAAGAATCTACAGACCACAAATCTACAGTGCTCTGATTAATATTGTTTGGTTTCTTTTGTCTCAGCACAGTTCTACTGTGAACAACATCCAAAGAAATCAGCACAGTAATCATTTCAATGATCACATGAATTTAGGAGAACCTCCTCTTTTTATGTTCTGTAGTTTCCCATCAAATATAGACATGACACATGTTCTCCATGGGAGAAGATTATGTGAGGCTTATAATTAGAAACATTTTTACATATTCTGTTTGAAGTAGATGTGTATGATTCATCTTGAACTGAATGTACTTTTAAAATTCCACATTATAGCTAATGTTAAAAGAACAAGAGGTTTTCCACACAAACAACAGCATCCCAGTTTTCCTGCTGGATGTTTAATTGCTTTCATGTAAAAGAGACATGCATGGCAAGGTGTCACTTGATAGTAAATTCATACATAACTGATTTTTCTTATTTTAGAAAGAAAGAACGAAAGGAAAAAAATTGCAACACCTAATATGTTTAACTAAATACAATTTAACTAATGAATTTAATAGGGGGAAAAAATTCTAGATATTTAGTGGAATGTCTAGGGAAAAGGCTCTACTGGTTCTGCTTTGGGCCAGTTCTGGGTTAGAATGTGCAGTGTATCTTTCATAATCAGTTATGAACTGAATAGAAAATCTGTTGTAAGCACAATTGGATGTTTTTCTTTCTTTTTCTTTTTTTAAATCAAAACACTGAAGAAGTTTTAAGAAAAAAATGTATGCATTCAGGACTTTTAAAGAAATTGAGAAAATGAACTGGATCCCCTGATGACGTGCTCAACCGAGATGATAAAATCATTTGGCATCGTGTGCAATCTACTTCAATGGTTATTACTCCTTACAAATACTTTCACATTAGATGGTCTCCTCCGAAACACATTTCTTTGTCTACAGTTAGCAAACATTTGTGTTTCATCAATCAGCTCTATGATGCAGTCTCTCCATCCAGCCAACTTCAGGTGGGATCTGCTTGTTAGCTTGTCTAATTAGAAAAGCAATTTCCCTCACCATGTTTTCCTTTCCTTCAGTCAGACTGGCGTCTGTACTGAGCTCATACACCACCCATACAAACAGTGTGCTAATAAGTGGCTTGATGACTGTATAATGCGGCCTGGCTGGGCGTGTGTTGTGATTAACGCTGCACAAAGACTGGTTTAGCGGAATTAGCTCGAAACAAGTGATTACTGCCAAACGTAACTCATTAAAATACACACTCTTCTACTTTGGGTAATTTGTAGTTGCAGTTTTCAGAAGAAAATATCTGCCAGTTTTTTTCTCGTCAAAATCCAAGGCTTTCTTTCTTTCTTTCTTTCTTTTTATTGCTTTTTACATTTCCCCCTTGGCCAATACTGACACCTGCTGTACAGATGAAGAAGTGCATGTTTTTACTAATAAACACTTTATTTTTGTATGTTTGTTTCATGATCAATGGAGGCACTTTGGTCATCTCTCCGGAAAAGAAACTTTCCTCCTTGATGGTATCCAAGCACTAGTGCATAGCTAGTCCCACCCTAAACAGCTACTAGTGAAATGCTGGAATAAGTACATTAGTGTAGCAGGGGATTATATAGAGGATCACAATTCACTCACTCACTCTCTCTCACTCATTCTCTATACCAATTATCCTGTACAGGGTAACTGGAGGCCTGGAGCCTCTTCCAGAAGACTTTGCAGGGCACAAGCACACTCACTCACACATTATGGTTTGGAAAGCCTACAGTAAGTAGTCTAATTAGCACAGCCTAAAAAATACTGGGTTAAAACAACCCTGTCTGAGTTGTTTTTAACTCAGCTGCTGGATAAATATTGGACCAACTACATGCTGGGTTAATTTAACCCAGCAAAATGGGTTATTTATTTAACCCAGCAAGATGGGTAAAATATTCAATCCAAATGCTAGGTCATATTTAACTATAATGCTGTTTTAATTCTACCTCACAAATAGGTTATTATTATTTTTATGTTTTACATGTCTAAATTTTGGGTAAAACAGTTTAAACAGTTAAATTACTTAGATATTGTCATGCATACTCACTCCGCGACCGGCACGTGAGTACTCACCAATTCGGTTTGCTTCCTCGATTGAGTGTGTGTCGCTAGAACGCGGGTTTATTTGTGTAAATCCTTGCTCTTCGTGTAAGAGAGTTTTAAGATTAAACGCGTGGTTATCCTGCCTGCTCGCGCTACTTCCGCGTTTGGGTCTACCGTCCACGCAACACGGGCTACCTGCTAAGGTTTTTGTCTTCTCCCCTCGGTCGCTCGTGACAGAATGACTGAGCCCAAAGCAGTAGACCCAGCGGAGTTTGTCCGCCTCTGCGGTGTGGTTGACCAGCATGCCGAGCTGATCAATAAGCTTCGTGGTGAAGTTGCTTTTCTCCGTAAGGAGCTCCAAGATGTCGCGTTTTTGCGCCGCGAGGTGGCGGAGCTACGGCAGGAGAACGCGACCCTCCGCGAGGCGGCTGTTCAGCCGGCTGTTGCCACGCCCACCGCGGCGGCGACGGCGCCGCCCCCTCCCCCCCCTTTCCTCTTCTGATGTGTTCATAGCCTTACCGGATAAATGGGATGGCACAGATGGGAAGTGCAGTGTGTTTTTAACATCTTTGGATCTT
>JAAGKR010012733.1:0-15720 GCA_011419295.1 Clarias macrocephalus
ACGCACACACACACACGCACGCACACACACACACGCACACACACGCGCACGCACACACGCACGCACACACGCACACGCACACACGCACGCACACACACGCACACACACACACGCACACACACGCACACACGCACGCACACACACGCACACACACACACGCACACACACACACGCACACACGCGCACGCACACACACGCACACACACACACACACGCACACGCACACACACACACGCACGCACACACACACAGAACCCTCGACTCTGGAGGTGTGGCTTATATTATTCTCCTATATTATTCTCAGTCGTGTATCATTTCTATATTTTCATTCTTCACAAAATCCTTTTTATATTTAGAAGAGACCAGACGCTGTGCTGCACTCAGATCAGTGCTGCGTTAACCGCTCTAACTGCACAGTGCTGATGTTTCGCTCAGATCACTTCTGTCTTTCTTCATGGTCCAGCTTTGTGACTGTAAGTGACCCTGAAATGTCAGCTTTAATGTGAACACACTCGTCCCCTGAAACCCACCGCACGAGCTTTTCGCACCGGTTTCTGTAACGTTCTTCCAGCTTTGCTTAAATCAATTTTTCAAATCTTAATTAAATCACCAATTTCCCATCATTCTACTGAAGCATCCTGAAGTGACTCGGGTCTGATCTGAAACAACGCTGATCAGATCCTCGCCGTGTTACAGAACATCAGATTCGTGTCAATGCACCATGCTAACATAATCTCAGACCAAATCACTAACAGCTGCTGTTGGTGATTAACAGGACAGTTTGGCCTTTCCTCCACACACACACACACACAAACACACACACAAACACACACACACACACACCCGCTGTGTTTTAGGTCACTGAAAACTGACCTTTTAGAAAAAACTCCTTCCAAGATGAAGGTGTAGAGAGAAACTCAGTGTTTAGGTGTGGACGAGTTTATGGCGTGTAAGAGTGAGCGCAGTATCTCGCGTGTCACAGTAATAGCTAAATAGTAAAGCATGTTGGAGTGGCGCGTCCTCTACAGCAGGTTTTTTTTATTTTCAATTGGACATTTTTCATAACAAAAGAAAGAAAATCACGTCTTTAAAAATGGGGACTCAGCGTTAATATGCAGCGCTGTTCGTAGCTCGAGATAGCTGAGCCGGAGGGGAGGGGGCGGGCTTGACATGGGGCGGAGCTTAGCCTGCTGCACAGAGGACGTCCTCAAGGCAGAAAACCGTCACCTGCTAATGTCCCACTGTGGACGAAGAGCACAGAGTATTTACGCAAGTGCGTTTGAAGCTAATCGTGACGTAAGTAAGCAGTTGCTTTGGTCACCAGGGGGAGCTACAACAATGTAGGCTTAGATAAACAAATAAACAAACAGCACATTGCCAGGGGAAACAGAAAAACAGCTCGCTAATCAGAACCCAGCAGCTGTGAGTGTGTTTTTCGTACAGCATCTGTCCACCAGAAATGGGTAGAAAAGTTCAATTGAGTGCAAACACACACACACACACACACACACACACACACACACTTCAGCATGTCTTACCTTGAGCAGCTCCGTAGTGGAAAAGCAGCAGCAGTAACACACAGGTTAGACTCTTCATCTTCTGCTTCTGTGTGAGTATCCTTTATTTTAAGAGAGAGAGAGTGTGTGTGTGTGTGTGTGTGTGTGTGTGTGTGTGTGTGTGTGTGTTAAATCCAGAAGAGCAGGGCTTCCTCACAGTCAGTCAATGTAACACACTCCATCACACACTATGATAAATGAACTATTAACAGTAATTAATTCATCATCATCATCTTCTTCATCACCAGGAGGCTGGGGAGGTCACGTGGTTCGGCACTTGTAGAGTTTATGATGATCTCCTCGGTGTGTACCGCTGTGACGTCAGCACGTCCGGTTGATCATACGGACATGAATCACACCGCCTGCATCCGATCTAACAACTTGTCCAACATCTCACCGTGTGTGTGTGTGTGCGTGCGTGTGTCGGTGCGCGCGCGCGCCGCGGAGACCTTCACATTATTCAAACTGTTATTTATTGTTCCAGACTCACAAACACGCAGAAACATCAGAGTTGAGGATGAGACTCCGGACCCGGTCCGCTTCCTCCCGGAGATCTCGGGCAACTTTCCACCTCAGATCGGATCGGATCGGATCAGCACCAAAGCGCCGCGTCTCATCAACATCAAAGGCTTCCGATACAAAGAGACGGAGATGAAAGCGCCGCGCCGCCGGGTTTAAATCCGCCGCAGAGCCGCGCAGAGAGAAACTCCGGAGAGGATGGAGCTGTGTGTGTGTGTGTGTGTGTGTGAGAGCTGCGCTGGTGTGAATGTGAAGCTCATACAGCGGTGACACACACACACACACACACACACACACACTCTGAGTCACATCGCCATCTTGTGGTGGACATTAAAGGGCATTAGTCATAAATTCGGAAGACCAAATGAATCACCGAACTGAATCACCGAACTCCTCAAACCCTGAGACACATCCTCCTGAACGACACGATCGTCTCACGATTTTTAGCCACATAACACACGAGAAGAAGAAAAAAATAGTAAATGAATAAAAACAAACTCTATCCCATGATTCTGTGCGACTCTGGATGTGTTGACTGGTTTCCATCACGGCAGCTCTGACAGTCACATCACAACTGTATGTGTATGAAAAACCATTGATGTGTGAGGAGGAGTCAGTGTGTAACATAAGGAGTCTCCAGTGTCAGCGATGCGTAATTCAACGACATTTATTATTTGTATATATTTGTATAAATATGTATGAATCAAAATGATCAGATTGTTCCTGATGAAAACTCTCTACTTTGTAACAGTCAGAGGAAACGCTGGAACTGTACAGTTTCCCAAACCTTCAGCAGGACAGAGAAGATTACGATGCTTTGCAGTTTCTCAGTCACATGACAAGCAACACAGTGTTTGCATTGTGTTTGTTAGTTGTGAAACTTAAAAAGCGAGGTGGGGGAGGGAGGAGGAGTTTTACTGTTTAAGACGAGGTGAGGGGCTAATTCCACACGCACGCACACACACACACACACACACACACACACACACACAAATACACAGCTCCTGCGGGCACAAATGGAAACACTTATCTGTCTGGATTTATTTTTTACTTTTTTTTAAATGTTAAGTGCATTTTTACTATATTGATTTAATTATTTTCATGTATTTATTGTTTTGGGCTGTAGAACGAATAATTTGAGTTTTCATTATTTCTTATGGGAAACGTCTAATGGGTTTACGAGTGTTTTTGGAATACGAGCCCGCTCCCGGAACAAATTATGCTGGTAGTCCAAGGTTCCACTGTACCTCATTTTATGGATGTTACACAACGTACACACCACATACCGCACCATGTTCCCGCCGATCCGACAGAATACTGTGATCGGGGAAGTCAAGGGGAGGCGGCGTGTGGTTAATGGTGAGCAACAGCTGGTGCTATAGTGCAAGCATTGTTCCTCTCACACATTCCTGTACACCAAACCTGGAACTATTGACCATCAAATGTTATCATTTGATGGTCAATTAATTGAATCAATTTGGAGCCATCAAAACAAAACACTTGCACTTGTCAAAACTATCATGTGATCCTCTCCATGGCTTTCATCTGGTGAGGATTATAAGAGTAGAATAACAATCTACATGAATATTAGTAATTAAATAATTTAATTTAATGGTACTGTAGTTTTGTATGACTACGCACCAGTCTCTGCATGCACGTACACACGCGCACACACACAAATCATCAAATCACTATTACGGAATTTAAAAATCTATTTTTGACCCTTTTGTACCCAGCATGTATGTAAAACCACAGAGTTGAATGAGAAAAAGAAAAAAAAATGTCCTCTTCTTTAAATTGAGAATGAAAAACAAATTGTATAAAGATATCTTTTATAAACATTAAAGCTGTCAGTCAGTTTGAAAACGCCCGTATTAAACTGAATGCTTTGTTTTCATCGCGTCTCCGCTGAGAGGATTTGTGTGTGTATGTATCATACCTTCGCTGCGAAAATGCGAACAGCGTTTTACATTTCATAGATGATCATATGTAGAGAGTTTTAATATTTCATGTCCATGACAAACTACAGAATACAATCGTGCCCTGGCTGTACATGTTGCATGTTTAAATTATAAATTAACCATCTAGATCTCGATCACAAGCTAAATAACTGCTATCACTACTCTTTAAGGAACAATAGCAGCTGCTCAGCTCATTATTTCACTCACAGGTAAATGGTGTAAAGATGATTTCCAAGTGAGGTGTTTTTAAGTGATACTTAAAATCTGTCTGTGTCAAGTCAGACAAGCCTTGAGTTCCTGTGAGGCGTGCCGCTGCCATTACGTGTGCCGTGAAATGATCAAATGCTTCGGTTCACTGCAGCTTCGAGTTCTTTGGCTCTTTACGTATCACTTGATAGGTTTAAGAGAAACAAGAGAGTGACATTAAAAAACTTGGGGTAGTATTGGTATGTTAATGGGAGTGAAGGTTTTAATCTGATGGATTGGTCCTTGGAGGTGTCCATGTGGAGGGGCTGAAAATAAACCAGGAATAAGCTCATCTTCAGAATTACCTGAGCACTCTTTGGAGTTAACATTTTTTCATGAAGGGGTAGTCATTTACCTGGAATTCCTCACCAGTGGATGCTAACACGAGCTACGACTAGAACTGTTTTAATCATGCTTCAAAAATGACTGATCTTTTCAGTCTAATGAGTGACAAACCAACAGGCGATCTTTCATTTTCCTCAATAAAGAGCCACGGTTTCAGCAACAGTGACAAAGCAATAGTCAGTCAAGTGACATTTAGAGTTTCTTAATTCTGTGCTATAACTACTTAAAGAACCAAAGAAGAACCCATGAGGAAACACATTAGCAACCGGCAAAGAACATTGATAACACTTTGTGTCACGGTTACTGCTTGCGGGACCAAGGATAGACATAGTAGCAGAGGTGAGGTGAGCAAAAGGGTTTTAATGAGACAAGACAAGGAACAGACATGAACCAGGACATACAAACTATAAACATGACAAACTAAACCAGGAGTAAACTAAACGTGACAGACCAGACATTACAAACAGACTGAGAGACAGACAGACCAGGAGAACACGAAGCCAAGGAGAACATAGAGCTAAGGACACAGAACTAGAAGGACACAGAACTTGACAGCAAACCAAACAGTAATCCAACACGAACAGATGCAAGAAAAAGACTGGTGAAACTCAAGAACATTTATAAATCACACTAATTAGCAACCTCAGTTCAGGTGAGCGCCACATCACCTGACCGAGGTGCATTCTGGGGATTTGAGTCTTTCACAGAAAAGAACACAAAGAAAACAGAAAAAACAAAAGGAAGTCTCTGGACGCTTTGGCGCCCTCTAGGGGTGATCCCTGACATTACCCCCCCCCCCCAAAAGGCGCACCACCGGGGCGCCAACGGAGGACCCGGACACCCTCCCCAAGGTCCCAGAACCGTCCTCCCCACAGCGAGGCTGCAAGGCCTTTTCCCTTGGAATGAAAAGGAAATTAATCCAAGGCTGGTGCCGAGGTTGGACGGCGGAGCGGGCACGGCATCCTCGAACCCGTGCGGAGGCGGCGGCGGGAGCACGGCGTCCTCGTACCCGTGCGGAGGCGGCGGCGGGAGCACGGCGTCCTCGAACCCGTGCGGAGACGGAGGCAGCTCGCTGACCTCGGCGGCGCATGACGGCGGTGGCGGAGGAAGGTCGCTGTCCTCGTTGATGCAGAACGACGGAGAAGCTGGCTCATGCCTTTCAGGGCACTCTGGCAGGTCTGGGCCTCCACTGAGGCTGGCTGGAGATTCAGGGCCTCCACTGAGGCTGGCTGGAGATTCAGGGCCTCCACTGAGGCTGGCTGGAGATTCAGGGCCTCCACTGAGGCTGGCTGGAGATTCAGGGCCTCCACTGAGGCTGGCTGGAGTCTGAGTGTTGAGCTTGGTGAGCTGGTTCTGGAGCAGTGCGCCCATCTTCAGCACGGCTTGCATCCGTTCTTGATCATTCTCGGACCTGCACACATTGATCTGTTGGATGAGCTCACCTGCCAGCTTTTGGAGCACTAGCCTCCGCCGGTGATGCTCCTCACTCTCCTCCTTTTGAGGACACACAGACTCCTTCCGAGGCGTTCCGCCGGCAGTTGCTCCACTTGCTCTGGCGTGCCCCAAGTAGTTCCGCTGGAGGGCAAGACGACTCCCCACGAATGTCGCTTGCCCTGGCGTCATGGTCATAGCCCCCCCCAAAAAATTTCCCAGGGGAGGCTCCTCTGCTATACTACTTTTTAGGTCTTGCATTCTGTCACGGTTACTGCTTGCTGGACCAAGGATAGGCATAGTAGCAGAGGTGAGGTGAGCAAAAGGGTTTTAATGAGACAAGACAAGGAACCAAAGGAACAGACATGAACTTGAACCAGGACATACAAACTATAAACATGACAAACTAAACCAGGAGTAAACTAAATGTGACAGACCAGACATCACAAACAGACTGAGAGACAGACAGACTAGGAGACAGACAGACTAGGAGACAGACAAACCAGGAGAACCCAGAACCAGGAGAACACGAAGCCAAGGAGAACATAGCGCTAAGGACACAGAACTAGAAGGACACAGAACTTGACAGCAAACCAAACCAAACCAAACCAAACAGTAACCCAACACGAACAGATGCAAGAAAAAGACTGGTGAAACTCAAGAACATTTATAATCACACTAATTAGCAACCTCAGTTCAGGTGAGCGCCACATCACCTGACCGAGGTGCATTCTGGGGATTTGAGTCTTTCACAGAAAAGAACACAAAGAAAACAGAAAAAACAAAGGAAGTCTCTGGGCGCTTTGGCACCCTCTAGGGGTGCTCCCTGACACTTTGAGAGTGTAGTTATCACTGTGGAGCTAATACTTACAGTTCCTAATAAAGGTGTTGTGACATAATTATGTGACATAATTGGGTGTCAGGAGTGCACCAGCAGACCCATTTGTTCCAACCCCTGGCCTGATTCTGGTCTAGAGCCCATATGAAGTCCTGGTCTAGTTCCAAAAGCTAGCCATAGCTAACTGCTGGCTCATACTAAACCCAGTTCCAGTTTCCAAAGTTAAGTCCCAGCTTAGTTTTCGGGCCTTATCCAGCCCAATACCTACGCTATGTCCTGGAATGAACAGCCTTTCCATTTTGTAAGTTTCAGCTAATGAGCTGCCATCCAAGAGGACATCTGTCAATTCAATTCAGTTCAATTCTTTGTATAGCGCTTTTAACAATTGTCATTATCGCAAAGCAGCTTTACACAATCAAAAGAATTATTTAAGTTTGTAAGAAATGTGAATGTATGAATCAAAATGGTCAGATCATCCCTGATGAATGAGCCAAGGGCAACAGTGGCAAGGAAAAACTCCCTGAGATGGCAGTAGGAAGAAACCTTGAGAGGAACCGGACTCAACAGGGAACCCATCCTCATCTGGGTGAAAGCAGGAATGGATCTGCATTTATACTCTGTGTTAGGTGGCAGACAGTTCAGTATAACAGTTGATGTTAGTCCACTTAGTTAATGGAGGCTCAGATAGACTTTGAGCATTTGCAACCAAGTCCTCAGGGAAACAGCTGTCAACATCAGCTGAGGCCAGAACCGTCTTCATGGTAGAGTGAAACCGTCCCTAGACACCACACGCATCCCAAGAGACCACACCATCCAGGTGACGCGATCTCCAACCAGAAGTGGGGCACCAGGACGAGTCAGACAGATCGAGAGGGCAGAGGCGGTCTGGATCACTGGCAGCTCAGGAACGACATGTGTAGCTTGACAGAGAGAGGGAGAGGGAAAGAGAGAGAAGAGGAGAGGGGAGAGCAGAAGAGGAGAGATAACAGTTAGGTCTGGTCACAGTCAACATGTATAAGGTGAATGTATATTTAGTGTAAAGTGCAAGCAGGGACTCCGGCAGGACTAACTATAACAGCATAACTAAAAGGGAGGAGCCAGAAGGAAACACAGACATGAGGGCTCCCTGTCAGACATACAGAGATCTGAACAGAAACATGTAGTGTAGTGATATTAAAACCCATGTGAGGCTATGACCTCATAAAGAGACATTTATAAAGAAAGAATAGAAGAGGACTAAGTACTGAGCCTTGTGGGACTCCAGATTATATGGGACTCCATATAATCTGTGTGGAGGACATGTGGATCCCCTCTATGTCGCTTCATCTGACTGATCTTCCAGTTAGGATACAAAGCACAGATGAAATGCTGTGCAAGAAATTCCAAAATGTATGAGGATAAAACTTTTCTGGGACTGGACTGACACACACACAAACACACACACTAAATAATAGACAATTCCCTCTCAGTTGCTTTGTAATTTTTCACATCCACTGGCTGCTAAAACAGAAAAAATACTGTACTTTATTGATCTGTATTATTGCTGCCAAGCATTATGTCAGGTTTACCCTCAGCACATTTATTATTATACTCACTCACCCATTCACTCATTCATTCATTCGTTCATTCATTCATTCATTCATTCATTCCCTATAGCGCTGTATAGCGTGGCAGGCCTGGAGCCTTTCCCATGGGACTCAGGACACGAGTTGAGTTAGGACAGCGGGCCAGGCCATTGCAGGACACAAGTGCACAAACACACACTAGTGGATAATCACTAAATGCCAGTTAACCTAATCTGTATGTCTTTAGACTGTGGAAGAACACCCGAATACCCCAAGGAAACCCACCAAACATGTGGTGAACATGCAAACTCCACACACAGTCCTGAGGCAGACCCTCAACACTGAATATGTACCTATACCACTGTGCTGCCACATTTACTATTAATATATTGCAATATCTTTTGTTTCGCACTCTGTGTACTCATGTTATTACTCTATGCTGGTTGGTGCTGCACCGTCCTTTACTATGCCCATTGTCTTTCACATTGTCTTGTGTTCTGACTTGCACCATTTACACATGGTAGCACTCATGCACTTTATGTAGTTTACATGTCTCTATGTTTTTATTGAGCATGATGGTCATGGAGTAACAAGTTATGGAGTCAAAGATATACAAAAATGTAAAGAGCGAGTTCTGACCAATACAGACAGCAGCAAATGTACAGTAGTTAATATTTCTCTTTATGAAATTGTTTTTAAATGCACTAAAGCTTATTGAACTCATTTCTAAGGCTTCATTTACATTAGAAGCCACATAGCTCATTCTGATTTCTAATCAGATCATGTTTACAAGTCATGACGGTCCACATTCATAATTACATGTGACTCGTATCTGACTCTAAGCATGATGGTCATGCATGCATGTGCACATCGATACATCAAGAAAGTCAGATGCCTCGCTTGCATTTACATTCAGGTATTTGGCTGACACTCTTATCCAGACCGACTTACAGAAGTGCTTAAGTTTACGTTACTGAATAGATCTTTACACTGGGTTACTATGTTACTAACTACGTACAGTACCACCAGTTAAACACTGTTTCCAAGGGGTTTTGTTTATGAGGGAGAGATTAACTCATACTGAAGAAACAGATTTGTCCTAAATCGTTGTTTAAAGATTGGCAGAAACTCTGCTGTACGGACAACTTGAGAAAGTTGATTCCACCACCTAGGTGCCGGAACAGAAAAGAGTCTTGTCCTCCTCATGTATGTCTTCCTCAATCTCTGAGAAATGCTGGACCAGCCGAGCATTGCTGGAGAATGTATGAAATTCCCACGCTGCCGGCTCTGACTGACGGCTCTGACTGACGTCACACCCTACGCATGTCACATAAATTCTCATCTGCCCAGTTTCATTCGAGTCACATGACCATCATGTATCAGGCTCCTATCCACATACGGATCACATACAGAAGTGATGCAGGTCTATTTCGCAAAACATCAGAGAAAAAGTAAAAAAAGTAAATTTGTGCCACATTAGGGTAAAGAGGTGGTTTGGATTTCATATCAAAGCTATAAATTGTCATAATAAAAACTAAATATAAAAATAATAATAATTTTGCGTTGTGTGTTTATTTCTAGAAAGTTACAAACATATCAACCAATAGAATAAAAACGTCTAAGTTGGAAAGTTGTAGGAACATGTTTTAATGATCTTATTTGGTTGTATAATGATCTTTTAATGAGGAATATCCGAGCAAATAGAATCCAAGAGAACTGTGGAATGGACCAGGTGAAGGACCTGAAGTAATCGGAGTGTGAGATTAAAAAACGAAAGACGAGGAGCTGACCTTCTCCTGCAGTGTGTTTTATCTCTTGTCCCTGTGCTGCCTCTTCCTGAAAATCCCAAACTATGCTAATAATGCTAAGCTAAATGAAGATGGAGCGGCTCTGGCGATCTCTCCTGGGACACACAATATTCAGCTTATGATTCCGAAATGCACTTAGTGCAGGCAGACGGATGAGTTTACCGAAGCTGCTTTAGCCTTAATGCACTTTACCGGCACAAACACATTATCTGCTGCTTTTCTCTGCGGCTCTGAATGCAGAAAACCGAAGACGCACAATAAACATCGCCGGTAAAAACAATCCGGTAATTTCATTTCAGCCCCAGCGCTACAGTAAACATCTGTGATTATCAGAGCTTTAGAGCAGCGTGGAGATGATTAATTACACGAGGAGTTGTCAGGTGTGACAAGCAGGAAAAAACAACAACAGTGTCCATGCACACACGCGGCTAATGGGATCTGTCAGTCAGTTCACCTGCGGTTTCATCGTTATCTCGTCAATGCTTATATTAAATAATTGTGTTGTTTAAACATTATTTTCTGATTAAACTGTAAACTGTATTAATGTCTTTGAAGACGAGGCACTAATGGTAAACAATAACTTTACAATGAGAGGCAGTTAATCGCTGACATTCTCACGAGTACTTTCGGTACTGGACCTCTGAACGTGCACAGATTAGCACTGGGAATAAAAGACAAATACTATTACATTTGAAGTGTTCATTTCATGGTGAACTTTTACAAGACAACTGATTCATTGTTTTCAATAATAAACAAGTCACTCTGCATTATAATAAACAGGGATCTGAATAAGTGTGTAAATTTACTGAACCTAGATAAATACATAAATGGTGGGGTTAAATGATTTCACAGGGGTGTAGTGGTTGGCACTATGTGGTCGCCTCGCGCCTCCAGGGTCCCGTTTCGATTCCCACCTCGGGATCTCTGTGGACATGATGTTTGCATGTTCTCCCCGTGCTTGGTGGGTTTCCTCCATGTACTCCAGTTTCCTCCCACAGTCCAAAGACCTGCAGATTAGGCCAACTGGCGTTCCAAAATATGCCTGTAGTGTGTGAATGAGTGTGTGATTGTTGACTGGAGGATCTACCACAGTTGTAAAATAGGAGTAAATGCAACGGTCATCGACTACAGACTGCAGTTGGACTACAGGGGTTCCTGAGTGAATGTTAAGATGTTTTGTGGTTAATAAATAGGTCACAGATATGAAGGTCACCAGCAGGGGGCTGCTAAATGGTACAGGGATTTGAACTCATGATTATAGGTTTCCTAGCTCTGTATAACTGACTGATTGCCTTTTAATAAAGATATAAAATCCTGCACTTCAATCTCACAGCTATACAATACTTAATATAAGCTGTAGCATGACTAGAGTTCACGGCTGTTTCTCTGAGCACTTGGCTGCAGTCGCTCGATAGTTCAGGACTGGAGTTTCCTACAGTCTACCTGAGCCTCCAGTAACCAACTGGACTCCATATGAACTTAAACACGTCTCCTGTTCTACTGAACTTCCAGCCTCCTAACACACAGTATGAGGTCAGATCAATCCCTGCTCTCCGTTATCACCCAGATGAGGATGGGGTCCCTGCTGAGTCCGGTTCCTCTCAAGGTTTCTTCCTATCACCATCTCAGGGAGTTTTTCCCTCAGCACCGTCGCCCTCGGCTCGTTCATCAGGGACCATCTGATCGTTCTGATTCACACACACTCACATCTCATACACACTTCAATAAATGAGTGTGTAAAGCTGCTTTGCGACAATGAAAATTGTTAAAAGAGATATACAAAGAAAATGGAAATTGAATACAAGGTTTAGCCTCTGACTTTCCATTAATGAATGCACACACATTACATTTGTAAGGTTGAAGTAGAAACATCTACAATGATCTATATGGATAAGAGAAAATGAATACTAGAGGTGTGAAATGATTAGATATCATAAAGTGTAAATGGTGTAACGGTGAAGAATAAAGTTTAGCAGGATGATGTTTCTGGAAAGAAGTTGGACCCGAACCTGAGAACCTGAGATTATGAATCAAAATTTCTGTTTTCATTTACATCTATTTACATCTAGATGTGTTACTCTGTTTAAAATGTTGCACCTGATATTTAAAGCCGCCAAGTTTTCAGGTGATTAAAAATAGCAGAACATGTGACTGACAGGTGTCGCTTGTTCCCCAGGTGTGCCCTTATACAATATCTCTGGCACAGGAACGCTGTGAGGAACAGCAGCTTCAGCGTCACTCCAGTGTCTCTGCATCATCACTCAGTATCCAACTCCACCAGCAACACAGAGCCGTAAGAAATATCTTTATTACTCACATAGATATTGATGTGTATATGTGGGTCTGTATTTAGGTGAATTATGTTCCCTTTTTTAAATTTCATATTCTTCCCGTCCTGTACAGCAGAAATCTCCTGCTCCAGCAAACATATATAATGTATTATTATCTACAGAGTACAGAGGAAACGGAGTGTGTGTGTGTGTGTGTGTGTGTGTGTGTGTGTGTGTGTTAATCAGTAAGACCTCTATAAATTCAGGCTGTTGCTATGGTTACATCATGCGCAGGACGTTGATTTAAACACAAGAAAAAACTAAAACACTTTGGTCTCGCTGAGTCTGGGGTCAAAGGTCATCCTCTCAGAGATGTAATTCTAACAGAAAATCAATCTGTGCAAGGTCTCAGATGTCATGTACACTTATGGTCCTATGGTGTGTATGTGTGCGTGTGTGTGTATGTGTGCGTGTGTGTGTGCGTGCGTGCGTGTGTGTGCGTGCGTGTGAGTGTGTGAGTGTGCGTGCGTGTGTATGTGTGTGAGTGTGGTGCGTGGTGCGTGCGGTGCGTGTGTGTGTGTGTGCGTGTGTGTGTGTGTATGTGTGCGTGCGCGTGTGTGTGTGCGTGTGTGTGTGCATGTGCGTGTGCGTGTGTGTGTGTGTGCTCATGAACTCCATTGCTTCACATAACACCTTAAACCTTTTCCTGAAGACAGAACATCTCAATATGCAGCAAAGAAAGAAAGAATAAAAAAGATCAATGAATTTGGAACTCATTGTAAAGCTCAATTTTTGGCAGAAAGAAACAAATGTTTTTTTTAAAAAAAAGGATAAAAAAATGAGTGAAACAAAGGGTGCAATAAAATATATTCTGCATGCATAAGAAAGAAAAGAAAAACTAAATGTAAGAAAGATAGAATGAATCAATTAAAAGCAGTCAAAGAAACAAAAACAAAACAAGAAAAAAAACAAATGTTAAATGACAGGAACAAACTGCACTGTGCTAATAACTGCCTGTAGGTGGCAGACTCACAACACGCACGACTCCCATGTAATTAACAGAAACAAATAAATAAACATTGTGAATTAGAAGAGTTACAAAAGGGCTCGTCTCCTCTCCGCTCATCATCATCATCATCATCATCATCATCATCATCTCTCCTCAGCTCTCCTGTGCCTGCGCTCCTGAGTGTGTGGTGTAAAGAATTACCCGTCTGATGAAACCCTCACTCCTGCAATCAGGACAGAAGGAGAGAACAGAGAGAGAGAAGTGCTCGAGTAATAAAGGCAGGGATGAGAGGAAAGTGACCAATCAGTGCTGTCTCGCTCTCACCACTAATCTCATCCCTCCATCTCCAGCTCAGCTTTTACCTCTAATCTAACACTATCTGTGTGTGTGTGTGTGGGGGGGGGGGGGGGGGGCAGTTAGCGCTTATCGAAGGAAAAGAACAAAAACAATAATAAGGTATAGCAGCGTGTTACAGTAAATCTCCTGCAGATTGAGTGAGCAGAGCGTCGGCATCACACCTCCTACCTGGGTAGTTCACTTACCGGACACTTTATTATGACGCAAATCTGCTCCTCTACCACATCACAAAAGTCTGCACCAGCCTGGAACATTCACACAAGGCAGGATGGGTCCATGGATTCACGCTGTTGACGCCAAATTCTGACCCTTCGTGAATTTCTGCAGGAATCCACACTGATCGAACGGTGCTGCGTTTCTCCAGCCTTTAGCTGTGCGATGTTGGTGATCCTCTGCCTGCTGCAGCCTCAGATTCCTGTTCTTGGCCCACAGGAGAGGAACATGATGTGATCTTCTGATGTTGTAGCCCATCCAACCAAGTGTTTAACATTCTGCTTTTCTGCTAAACACAACATCACACAGTGGTTATGTGAGTAACTTTATGTGAGTAACCCTCCACTGATTGCTCTCGTGGTGATTTTATTCACAGAACTGCCCTCTGTGAATCTCTGGAGAGTGTTCTGTATGAGATGAGAGTGTTCCTGTTACTCAAACCAGGGCATCTGCCTCCAACAATCCCACCAACAGTCATAAACCGCTCAGATCACACGCGTTTCTCTGTTCAGATGGTTGATGTGAACCTGCTGCCACGGGATTAGGTTTAATGAATAGGCAGGTGTATAGGTGTTCATAATGAAGAGTGCTGGAGCTGGAGTGTTGGTAGAAGTGGTACTAATCAGTGTGGCACTCTAAGGTTTAAATTGAATTAAATCATAAACTGGGTATGATAAGCATAATCCTATCAATTAGTTTTTTTATGAATGCAATTTAGTGTGTCAGAGTGTGTTAGTGATATAATACTTTTTCTTCTAGTTTCCAAACATATCCAGCAGGGGGAGTTGTTCTATTTTTAACCTGAATTAAACAATAAGGAATAAAGGGAAAAGGGCGAGAGTGGAATGATGGGAGAAAAGAGATACAAAAATAAAGTGACGAAGGAGGTATAGAAATGAAAAGAAAAGTAAAAAAAAAAACCTGAAGGAAATAATTAAAGAAAGACAGGTACATATTATAGGGGAAAGTAAAAAAGATAAAAGGAAAATGTAAAATGAGAAAGAATAAACTTTATGATTATGTGTCCCAGCAGGAAGGAAGAGAGACGACTGAGAGTGATTAATGTAATAATCATAATAATAATAACTCATACAAGAGCCCTGTTAGGTTCAAGACTTCATTTATATATTCTCGTATTAACAGTGTCCTTAAACTGGCTGAGTTCTGAGTTTGTTAAAAAAAATTAAAGTGTCGCTTCAGTCTGAGAGGATCTGACCTTCCTGGAATCTTGTTTCAAAGATGTTTTTATGTGTATAATTTAAATGAAAAACACTTCACATGACAGGTGGCACACAGCAATATGTCTCTCTGTCCCTGTCTCTCTCTCTCTGTCTCCCTCTGTCTCTCTCTCTCTGTCTCTCTCTCTGTCTCTCTCTGTCTCTCTCTCTCTCTCTCTGTCTCTCTCTCTGTCTCTCTCTGTCTCTCTCTGTCTCTCTCTCTCTCTCTCTGTCTCTCTCTCTCTCTGTCTCTCTCTCTCTGTCTCTCTGTCTCTCTCTGTCGCTCTCTCTCTCTCTCTGTCTCCCTCTGTCTCTCTCTCTCTGTCTCTCTCTCTCTCTCTCTCTCTCTCTCTCTGTCTCTCTCTCTCTCTCTGTCTCTCTCTCT
>JAAGKR010012734.1:0-15720 GCA_011419295.1 Clarias macrocephalus
ATATATATATATATATATATTATGGCATGCCATGTATTTATAACTGAGATTTTATTTGTTTGAGTCTCATTTAATTCGTCTTTCTCATATTAATGAATGTCTGCGGGAACTCGTAATTATACGCCTGGGGAACAAATTAACAAAATGACAACATGCTCTAGTTGCATTTTGTGTAGGGTAATTAGTAATTCTAATATTTGTCATATTTTGTTGTTTGTGCTTGTAGGTGAACTCTCATTCATTAGAAAGCCTGTTTTGTAATACTTTTGCTCAGACTGATCTGAATTGAACCAGTAGAGGGCGCTCATGCTGAACAAGCAACAACATGCTTTCTGAAACACTGCTGCATGGGTGATCTGGATCATAATATTTGATGTCTTATGTATTGTACCATTTCTGTTATATTATGTTATATTAAGTCACACCTCTATGATTTTCCTTCTTTTCCTTTTAAACATCATTACAACATTTTTTATACATGCTGCACTTTTTGAGTCCACTACGTTACTAGCTTAAACATTTCATAAGAAACATATTTTCTCTTCAGCAATTCAGTGAGTGTGTTTTTGTGTTTTTCTTGGTCCTGGCTCGATTGCGCAAGAGTTGGTTATCTGTGATCAGAGTGTGGAGTGCCACACAGAAACCTGGGCATGGTGCCATCCGGTGTATTAGATACACACACCAGCAGAATTGAACCTCAGCCTGACAACAAAACAATGGCACACACTCTGTTTGAGTGCCAAAAGCTCCTGTAAAGTCAAATAGAATATACACACACCCACGCACAAACACACACACACACACACAGAATCAGCCAAACAAACCAGCATTGTAAATAATGCAAAGTGATATTGAATAATTATTAACAGAATTGGATAAGTAAACAGGCAGCTCTGTGTGTGTGTGTGTGTGTGTGTGTGTGTGTGTGTGTGTGTGTGTGTGTGTGTGTGTGTGTGTGTGTGTGTGTATGTTTATATCTTAAAATAAAACTTAACTTGCCAATCAAGTGTAACACCCTCTCAGCACACACACACACACACACACACACACACACACACACACACACACACACACACACACATTGCTCAAATTGTGTTCAAGACAAATCGGGATTTTTGATTATGCAGAATAACAGAAAACAGTTATGAGAGTAAAAAACTCCCTTCATTTCTCCATATTATCTCCTGCTACATTAATGAACTAACAAGCGTTTGTTTCACTAGCGCTTGGATAACATCAAATTTTCGAACGTCATGTTTTTGCTTCACGTCTGAAACGCTGGCCTCCCAGGAACTCCTTTAATGATCCAAGCATGTGGAACTGGTTTGGACTGAGGTCAGGACTCAGTTCTTGTAATGTGCAAGCTTCATTGTGTAGGTGGTCGTTCATGGTGTTCTGTGATAGACAAATCACCCAGTCAGAAGCAAAGACAAGCACCTTGTCATTTGATGGTTTTACAGACAGAACGTTATACACGAAGCATAAGAACAAATCAGCAATTTCAAACATGTGAGATATGATATGCTGGAATATAAACATTGAGTGCGTCATAGAGGATTGAGAGAACAGAGAGTAGAACAATGATTTTTTTGTTCTTTTGTTAAAGATACCATTTGGGTTCCTGGACACAGATACAAGAAAGAAAAGGAATTTTCATATGGATTGATGTTAAGTAAGAGAGCAGCATCATAATAAACTCTGATAAATAATAATAATAATAATAATAATAATAATAATAATAATATCAGAGAGCATTTTTTTTTCCGATTTACTTTTGTTCCAGGATTCTTTACCTTGGTTTATTGTTGTTACACTGATTAACTATTTCAATTCTTCCACATAAGTATTTATGGTGGGTCATTAGAAATTATTATTATTATTATTATTATTATTATTATTATTATTATTATTATTATTATTTCTCCTTTGCACTAATGAAAATGGGTAAAGATCTATCAATCAAGCTCCCTAAAGATGTTCTTCCTTTTTCTGGGGAAGATCTCAGGTGCAAGTGTTTCCCCTAAAAGAACTAAACCCTTGTGGCAACCCTTCAAAGTGTTAGTTAGTAACACAGTTAAATGAATTTTGTAGCTGTGTGTCAGTTGTGGCTCTGGGCTGCTGATCAGAAGGTAGGGGGTTCGAGCCCCATCACCACCAGGTCACCACTGTTGTGTCCTTGAGCAAGACCCTTAACCCTACACCATACACAGCCTATGTATTCTACAGCAAAGGCATTAGTCTAAAATCTGTTGTAGCTCGAATCATCCGCTATGGCGACCCCTATGATAAAAGGGACAGAGCCTAAGAAAAAATGACAATAAGCCTTGTTCCACCAACTGTATCACAGTTCCACCAACATGCCCAAATAGTACTTTCTTGCATTTTTCTTACATACTGTATAGAGACGGAGCAATTTTCCTGAACGGATGTGCTTTTCCAAATGCAGAAAGTGTTTCTCAGTTTAAAAGGAAAGGACCATTTGAACCCTGAACCCGGATTTTACAGCTGAAAAATGTTTACCACCCAACCTCTTATTTGTCCTTTCAGCTTTGTCTGGTGCTTTCCTTGAAATGTTACTGTAAAGCCAATGTTCTTCAAGTATCTTACTAACCAGCTGAGAAGCTCCGTATAACTATAATGTACTGTAGCTGTAACCAAAGTGCTAAGTGACACAGAGCAGGAGAACTTTGCAGATTAAGGTCAACCTGACACCCCGGCCATGCCGAACTTTCTGAAAGTCGTGAAGCCTTTAACCGCTACCTTGATGCAGATATTTCAGATTTCACAGATTTCACATTGCGTACACAGGTAGTAATGCAAGGGTGATGCCACGATTTGAGGTGCCATTTATGTCTGATAATGCCATATTACATTTATCAAATATGCATGCAGAGTAAAGTTAAATCTAGGGCAAAGGTTCTTCACAACAGCCTACAGAGGATACACACCCCTTTTGGAAATTGCGAAACCATATTAGATCATGTCGATGTTTTTTTTTTTCCCCTCCTTTTGTCGGATCTAGAAGGCAAAAAAAATCGTGGTTTTAAAATTCCCAAATGTATAATGAATTTGTTATTTTATATAAAAATTTTTTTATAGAAACATAGATTAAGTTAGATATTTTTAGATAAATATTTTAAATATTATATAATATTTAATATAACAACACACAAATACTTCAAACTTATGTAAATATGTAAACTGGGCAGTGGTGTCTCAGGCGGTTGAGACCCCTCGGGCAAGGCCCTTATCCCTATACCCATATAAAATACCAAGCTATAGCATATACAGGGCAACCTCAGTGCCAGTCCCAAGGGTGGCTTGCAGCAGAAGGACATGTGCCAATAACTTGTGATTGAATGAGGCACTGTCGTTTCCCGGAAAAGAGGGAAAAAACAATTATGACTCATTCAAAGTATGGTAACATTTTTATTTTTAGGCTACCCATGTGGGACCATCTGCAGGAACAGAACATACTGTCAGCAGATAGAAGTACAGGGAGAGAAAGAGAGAGCGGCCAAAGTACATTTCCAACATGACTCATTGGCATCTCATGTGACCCACAAAACTCAACAAACTTTCCAGCGGCGCAGACAATTAGGAGCAACAAAATAAATGATCAGGGTAAAGTCTGAAGTTATTTAATCTGAAAGACAGAAGTTATTCTCACATATTCCATCTCAAATAATATAATAATATATGAGTAATAATAAGTGAGCAGTAAATATTCTATCAGCTCAGATATTTGGCTTTGAGCAGACAGACCGTCACGTCCTCCATTTAATTTGTGATATTTTAACTATTATAAATAATTATAGTCCTTGGAATGTGGGAAGAAACTGGAGTACCCAGAGGAAACCCACCAAAACGGAACCACCATGGGATTTGAACCCTCAACCCTGGAGGTGCAAGGCCACCATGCTCCACAGATGATGAATGGACCGTAGTGAAGACATTTCCATATGCACTCTATATATTCTGAGCTGCTCATGTTTCATAAAGGATGCCAACATCTGGCTTCCTCTCTTCCTTTGTTTTCTTTTAGGAATTGTGTCTGAGAGTGAAAAAAAAAACACAATTTGAACAGTTTGCACAGGGATGGTGAAAAATAGCTGATCCCTTCACCTGTGGTGTACTGTACCCTGAAGGAGAGGAATTGGGATTGGTATTGGGCTTGACTCTAGTGTCTTTGGGGGACATCATGCACCTTAATGAACATGTCTTAATGTACATGTAACTAGCTCATTTTGAAGCATAGTGCAGATTTATATATATATTGGGAAATTAGAGATATTTCCACCATGTGTAAAACCATGTGAAATTCTTTAGATTATATTACAAACAAGTATCGGCTTTTCCTTTTTTGGCCAAACCAAATAAAAACATCGGGATACATTTTGGTTTGGGTATTTATTTTTGTCCACAATTACCCACTGCATGCCAGAAAATAAAGATTACTAACGTTAAAATGTTATAATTTATCAGAATTTAAATCACAAAGTACAGAATAGGGGAAACAACAGGCTGAAGACTTAATTTATAGGATAAATCTATCAATAAACACATTAATTGGTGTTTCTGCACCAGAGTGTGTGTGCTCAGAGGACGCGCGTGAGTGGTGTATGCATACAGTAGTTTAGCTCAACGCTAACTGTTTTTCTTTGCTTGGATCACTTTTGTCATATCCTCATCACTGCAGCCTGGGAACATCTCACCATTACAACTTGGCTCTTCTCGTAGTAGCTACATTTTCAATATTTCATTACAATGGTGGCTGGAAGTGTGCAGGATATATTAAGCAGCAAGTGAACTGCTTTTTCTGAAGTTGATAGTTTGTAAGCAGAAAAAATGGATTATCTTAGACTAGAGATTAAAGTGACTTTGACATGGGCTGAAGCTGTGGGTCAGAGCAACTCCAAAGCTGCAAGCCTTGTGAACTGGTGACAGGGTCATGGGTGGCTTACTGGTGCACGTGGGGAGTGAAGGCAGCCCATGTTCTTTCGAAAGCTAGTGTAGATCAAATTGATGAAAAGGTTAATGCTTGTTAATTGCCCTAAAAAAATCATAAAATGTAACAAATTGTAGCCAACAAAAATGTATTTTAATATTTTAATGCTTGATTAAATCTTAAATTTTTTTAAAGCATGTTATTTGTTGATGCCATCAACTTTTCATCTGTTTTATTTTCACTTGATGGATAAAAGTATTTGATTAATCATGCATGACATCACATCGGCTGATGAGACAAAGTCCAATCAGTCTCCTCTAGATATGGTTTCACCTTTACTCTCATTCTATACCATAATCTACAGCTGTGTTATAAAGTCACATGGCTGATAAATAATACAGAGGATAAATACAATTACTTGGGAAATATGACACAAAGGTAACTCAGGTCAGATAAAGTCTTAGTGTGCGGTTTTTATTTTGATATTTACCAGCAATCCATGAAAAACTGGCAAAATAAAAAAACTTGCATAAAAAAATAAAGGATGAAATTATCCAAAGCTATGGCAAGCACCTTTTTTTGGTGGCAGATTATAACTAATCTTGATCAGCCTCCATAGCATTGGATGATGTGCATTCACCTCTGATTCAGTCTCTTTAAAAACATCACACTTGCTTTAGTGTGCATTTGTATTCCAGCTGGCACAAGTTCCCAAAAATCTTGTGCAACTGCTGAAACCTGTTGATAAATAGCTTTAAAATCAGTTAAGTTAAAGGTCATAATAGTAAAATAAGTGCTCAAATTATAGTAATATACAATGGTTAACAACCATATTTCTTAATAATATGGTATTTTTAAAAACAACCCACTCAACATGAATGGCTTTTGAAACCAAGTACTGATCTGAATATTAGAGTACTGATCTGAATATATCACAGTACGATATGTAACAACTGCAAGATTAGTGGCATTATTATAACTGCTTATACATGGTGTTTTATAAAGTCCTAAAATGAAACAGCAGCAGATCTGCCTAGTGAAGGTTTTGTTCCAGAGGTTCCGGAGGTGCGTTTAGCAATTCAAACATGTCGTTAATGACCTGCCACAGACAGTTGTCCAGGGGGAATTCATTGTCCACCAAGTTGACCAGGAAGTAGTTATCATGAATGTACTGAATAATCATTCTGGAGGGGGATTCATCCTCGTACAGCTTCGCCCACTGCTCGATCCACAGTGCAAATGCCTCATCCTGTAGACAAAAATATTATTAAATCAGTATTCTTACCACTGGCAAGGTGATTTCTCCTTCAGATTATATGCAGAGCAACAAGCAAGCTGTGCTTTCTTACTATACAATAAGGATAAGTCTATGCAAAGATAAATATTCAAACTGGATGAAGGGTGAATAAAAGGTATCCGTGATCGTAAAATCTAATGGAGTCCTTTAAAAATACCAAAATATACTGCTTTAAATGTTACAATCAAAGCATATAAATAACATTTAAGAATCATTGGCTCATTCCTGGAATTAATAAGCAATACGTAAATTCTAGAAGGGACCAGTACAAAAAAATGATCCCAGTTGGCACTCATTTGAATATTTCAGAAATTGCTGATGGGAACACACGTCAAACCTCAAGACTGATGGTTTACAACAGTTGATGACTAAACTGATTTCCATTAAAGTCAGCCAAGCTCAAAACTCTGAAGCTACAGAGGACACAGGCTCACAGGACACAGGCGGTTAGTTGAAAACTAATAATTTTCCCCCACCTGCAAAACTGCTGTTCCCTAGACTTTTGTTATTGATGACTATGGCTGCATGATTCTTGACAAAATTGACATTTTCCCCATTCTAATTCTAGGTTCTTAACATGTATGTGCATCGTTTTATGTATTATCCTACTGCTTTGGTTAGAAACTCTGCATATAATGAGCATTATACGAAATGTTCCTCACCTTCCAATACATAAAGCTGACTGGATCCACCACTGTGGGCTGTACAATCTCCCTTCCAGGGAAAATCCCCCAGGTTACAGCATTGGGTTTCATATCAGGGGCATTTGTAATATTCTCACCCTACAAGAGAAATTAAAGGTCATGTAGAAATGATAAGTAAAGTGTTAAAATAAACTGTGTTGAAAAAGCAGAGAGAACAGGAAGCGTCATTTACCTTGACATTGACGATGTGATAGTTCACGCGTGGTTCGTATTTCTTCAGCACTTTGAGGAGTGCGTTTGCACTTTCGCTTGATGTAAAAAACTCCAGGTAAGCCTTTGAATTTAAAATGGGAATGTGTTTTTATTATGGCCCTGTTGTCCATGTTTACTAATTACAATAATGTAACTTAATACTTCATATTAAAATGGAACTGTTACACCTTAGCATTACAAATGGATTATGTTTTAATAAACAGTAATTAATTACAAATATTAATAGGTAATTAATAGGAGTGTCCACAATAATTCTTTAAATTGACCCCCGCCCCCTACCTTTTGGAAGACGTATCCACCTGGGGGTCCCCAGCCTACAACGGGGTCAGAAGAAGGCTTGCCATTGATGTTGGGCTGCGAGTTGATGGTGAGGATTCCTTTACGATTTATTTTCTCAAGCTCCTCCTTTAGCATGTTCGTTTCTGGAGCCAGAGGGTCATCATTCCATGGCAGACATATCACCTAATTAAAATGCACACAATTCTATATTTTATAAATATTTTAACAAAATATGACATGTAAGCAAAATCTTTTAAATTTTTTGCTGTATTAAAAGATCCCTCTGCAGCATGCAGTGCAAGTTTTAGTATTTGATTGCACTTTTGTGTCATTCACTTTACATTTAATATTTATTTATTAGCATATGTAATTTTAACAGTGCAATAGAACCATTAGAACTAATTAATACCCCTAAATAGAACGGAATTTAGAATAGAACATTTAAAAAAAAAAAGTGTGGGTTAAAACTTGGAACAAATTTTCTGTAAAGAGCTAGAAGAATCTGCAATCACCATCTATCTACCTTGTGTCCATTTTGGTTGGGCTGCGCTGTAATATAATTAGTAAAGACTTCGTACACACTCTGCTCACTTGTGAGCTCCTCTCCCCACATCTTTAACAAAGCTTCTTTAGGCGACTTGCTCTTCAGGTAGAACAAATAGTAATCAGTCAGCTCACCAAAGGCTGGAGATGAAGAATTGCCCCTAAAACAAAAGCATGGTGTATAGTGCATTACGTACATGTTTAAATTAAACAATCTTGATGACATTTTAAGAAATGTACTACAGTTTCTAAAAATATAAAAAGGAGCAAATATAGTGACAATACATCATAAATATTAAAATGATCTAGATACCATCTCCCATTGGGGAAATCATCCCAGTCCTGTGTTCTATAGATGTAGCTTTTGGACCTCGTGGACCAGAAAATTGGCCTGACGTCCTCCATTTGTCTTTTGGGATGAGCACTCACAGTCCAGGGGAGAGGTCGCCTTTTATTAAAAAGATTACGAGTCAACAATTTTGCCAGAGACTATACTAAATATGATACTAAGAAATTGCAACTGTTATTTTCAACATGAAAGCAGTATGAAACTATAATGATTTACACACCGAGGGTCCTCAATCCATAAACCGAGCTGCCGGAGCACTTCAGTTATAGCCACCTCTCTGTTAAGTGTATAAAAGTGCAGGCCGTGCACATCGCCGCTGTCCAGTAGCACCTTGCACATCTCCACGGCCTGCTGGATGCCATAGTTGCGAATGGCATCGTCGTTGTCTTTGATGGGCTCGATCACCTTCATGATTTCCTCTGGCACCTCCAGCTTTGACAGTTTGACCAGTTGACGTAGTGAATGATAACCCTGTGAAGAAGGAAATATGTCAAATTTATTTGAATTACAGTAAATCAAGAACAGTGTAAGAACATACAATATGAAAAATGAATAGTGCTTTTTTCCATGAAAATCAGCCTTAACAATGGAAAAAGTTAAGTAAAGTCCCAAACAATGTGACAGATGTTGGCAGAAAACCTGGCTCTCCCATTTTAATACAAGTTGTGTGAGGGTGTGTGCAAAGTTGAGTCCACTGCGGTGGATTTTTGCAGTGATTTCAGGCCCATTTTTGAAGGAATTCATTATTATTGATAGAACCAAAAACAAGCAAGCTATGAGCCAGGGAAGCAAAGTGGTTCTGCACATGTACAAAATAGATCCTTGTAAGTCGAAAATTGTGCATTTTGTGCCGAGGTTGAGATCTAATGCACTTGGAATGCCTGGATGAACATTTTTAATACAAGTTACTTGTGGACATGTGCAAAACTAAGGGATGGGGCCTCCAAATTGGAATAACGTATAATAATAATATTATTTTTATTATTATTATTTATATCTATAATAATTAATAATGTGTTAATCAATTCAGACTATAATTGTACCATGCTTTATAGTCAAAAGATACTGAGACTGATAATTTGTGAATGAACAGTTTCTGGAAGACAGTTTTTTTTTTTTTTTTTTTAATTTAACATTGTGTTTAACTGGTTTTAAGTACCTGTAGGGGGAAAATTCCAGGAAGAATGGGACAGGTGATGCCAATAGCTCTGCAATCCTTAAGGAATTTCAGAAATGTTTCAGCTCTGAAAAAAAGCTGCGTCACAACAAAGTGTGCTCCTGCATCCACTTTCTCTTTTAAGTGCTTCAGGTCCTCTTCATAGCTCTCAGCCTCTGGGTGCCCAGTTGGGTAGCCTAGTCATTACAGAACATCACATTTAGACTCAAATAAAATAAATAAATAACCTGGTCAAAAACATTTTTATATTTTCCCAAATCCAAGCTTTGATCCAACATATAAAGGGTTTGAAAAATAGCCAACAGGCTGGATCAGGTGGTTTGAAACCGGGAAATACATAACCCTGTACAAAATTTGATCTGTGAGCCACTGTGATTGCTGACTACTAAAACACTTACCAGCAACACAAATATCAAAGTAGTCATCAAATTCACTGCGGATGTGCTTCACCAGGTCCACAGCATAATTGAACACTCCTTCTTCTTCTTCCCAGTCTGCTCCCACTGGATCTGCACAGGAACGATGTTTGTGAACAGTCTATTTTATACAATATTATACGCAAAAATATACTGAAAAAAATTCAGGTGCAAGTATCTAACCTCCCCTAAGTGCCATAATGTTTTTTAGTCCCAGGTGCTTGGCCTTGCTCAGATGGGCCGTGAGCTTATCTTTTGTTTGCTTGCAGCAAGTCAGGTGCAGCACACTCTCCAGGCCACAGTAGTTGACTGCCGTGCTAGCGATCATCATGGATGAGGTCTCTTTGTCTGAGCCAGGATCTCCTGCTGGATGCCAAGTGATGTCGATGAAAAGAGGCCCACCGGATCCCATACGGTCGAATCTAATACAGGAAGCACATTAATACTGCTTTAACATTTGGTTAATAATGACAGTAATTAAACTATAGAACAAACCAGTTTTGTTTCACTGCTATTTAAGGAACAAGCCGATAAGACTCTGTACATTACGTAAGGCTTGAACATGACCGAGTTAATCCCTTCATCTGCTTTGTCAAGAGCAAGTGTATTATGATTTTAAAAAATATGCTCAATAGCATATAACTGAAAAACAGTCTCAGATTTTCATGTGTATATGGGCAAAAGTTTGTGGACACCTGAACATTACCATTACACTCATGTGCTCTTTATGAACATCTAATTTGTAGTTTCTTTTTGCCATTATAATAACCTGCACTCTGCTGGGAATGGTTTCTACTAACGTCTGCCATGCAAGACGATGTAGTCAGCATTTTATTTGATCCCAAACCGGGGGGCGGAGATAGCTTAGTGGTTAAGGGGTCCAGACTACTGACCAGAAGGTCCCCATTTCAAGCCTCCACACCGCCAGGCTGCCCTGTTAGACACTTGAGCAAGGCCCATCACTCCCAAATGCTCAGATACAATCACAGTCAGATGTCGATCCGGCAACCAGATCCCAGAAGTAACTGCCACACAAACGACACATACATCTCCAGTGCGGGGACCATCTGTCGTCTGATGGCACGTGGACGGACCCTAGACCCCAACCCAATCTGGCAAAACCACGTCTCCATGGATCTCAGTTTAGATTTAGTTTAGATAGCACACAAAGACTTTTATCCTAGACAACCGTTCAAATGCTGCCAAGTTTGCGGTCACAGATCAGAGATGATCCACTTATAGGCATGAAGGACTCTGCACAGGGTCCCCTTCATCTTACTGAAAAACACTATGCCTTACTTAACTCCTTATAATCTGGACAGCTGTCAACGGGCGTTTTGAAGCTGGAACAAAACCGGAGAACCCGGAAGCTCAGGCGGAGCAGTGAAAGCTGAGGAGCTCACCTGGAGATGAGGTTGACAGCACCGCCGGCTGTGCGCGGAGGGAAAAACTCGAGGGAGAACCAGCGGTCCCCGGACTCGATGCGTCTCCTCATCTTGTCCCTCAGCCGGTGTCCGCGGTCCGCCTCCCCGACAGGGGTCGAGCACCTGGAGCTCTCCTTCGAGCTCTCGCCGCTGTTACTCGCCCCGCTCGAGTCGTTTTTACACGGCTGCCAGCCGTTTTCCTCCCGCTGGTTCACCATGATTCCTAACGAGAAAACATGAACTCAGCTACAAAACACTGCTTAGGAAGGACAGCATTATTCGGATTAAAAAGGTATTAAAATTCAATAAACTTGAATAAATAACCTAATAAAAGATAAAAACATCTCTACACATAGCCTAACACCAGCATCTTTAGGAGCACGTGCGCTCGCCGGCGTATCGGTGTTAGCTAGCTAGCTTGAAAAAGTTAACACGCAAACTCGCTTCCCCTATAGCTTACTCTAACAATAGACCCAGAAGAAAAACTTCGTAAGCGGTGTTTTTACCTGAATCAATATACCGGGTATGTAAATAAATCAATATACAAAAACCAGAGCAACGAGTTCCACCAGACTTGTCCAGCCTCCGCGTAACGCGCAGGCAGAGTGTACTATTATTAGATTAAAGTGGGCGGAGCCTCTGAGTACAGCAGGACAGCCCCGTTAAGGCCTGCGGGGGTATGCACGCGTTTGCTTAGCGGCGCAGAGAGGAGGATTATGGGTAAGCGCGATACACAGAGATAGCGTTCTATCAAAACGTCTGGGTGAAATGAAGATATACAAGTATAATTATTTATAAAATAATATTAGATGTCGATCACGTCGGGGTATTACAGTAAAACTGTACTTCATTCATTCATTCATTCATTCATGCATCTTCTATACTGCTAATCCTATAAACAGGATCAAAGGAAGCCTGGACAGGGTGCTAATCCTATTATGTTTATTAAATATTTTATTTCGATAATAATGAATCCTAGTCACGTAACAGCCTTCTGGATAATTAATAGAAATAAGTAGAATATAGTTTTTTTTAGCATATGGGATTCATTTTGATCTGGTGTCTCTGACCTAAAATTATAGCTGTATTGATTGAACTGTATCTGTTTCATATGCAATAGAAAATTATATTGTCTATTGTTCCTTTTATATTAAAATCAGTTATTTATCGATTTTATAAATCTTATTAAAATATTTATTTAGTTAAAACTGAGGATGTTGGTTATTTATTTCTGGGACCTTTAAAAAAAAAAAAAAAAACAATAAGTGAAGGACAACCCCTTTCTGTCACTGTACATGTACAGCAAACATGTTTCTGTGTTATGGAGTGATGTGTTAAAGAAAATGTAAATTAATTTCTTTTTGGTTTTGGGTGTTAATTACTGTTTGTTTATTTAAAAACATGTATTGTGTACTCACCAATCCGACTTTTTAAATTTTTTTATAAAATAAAATATATTAAACTGCTAATTTCTGTGATTTTTTTTACCTACATAAATATGTTAGACAAAAAATGACGTTTGGGTTTATTATCTGTGATTTCACATGCAAATATGAGTTTCATATAAAAGCTTCAAGCAGTTTTGCGCAAACCGTGCGCAGACACAGTGCTCTTGAATAACCCTCTTTGGCGTCCCTGCATGCCACGTGATGTATGGCACGCCCACCAGTGTGTGACGCTGAAGATGGCGTGTTGTGGGAGCTGTTTGTGTTGTCAGTGCTGCTGCAGAGAAGGTGAAACCAGAACACCAGAAGAGCTGGTAGGCTTCCTGTTCACTTTATTCTGAAATAATTTGTCGGTTTATTTGTGTGTGCGGTTTTTATTTTCTATAAACGTGTTCACAGCTGGGGTGTTTGGCTCAGTGCTAGCTAGCATAGCTTCCTCTCCAGGCTCCACCCTCTGTTTTCATTCTGCACAACGGAACAACATCATGGCTCTTTATCTCTAACAGCAATGATGCCAGGAGAAGTGATCAGGGTGTCTGGCTTTTAAATGATGTTATCACTCAGCTTTCAGGTCTGCTTGTTTAAGAGTTAGACAGCTTATTAGTCTTTGATCATAATTACTACTGGATATAACACCAGGATACACAAATCTGTGAATCTAATCAAAATGGACTACAGTGTTTGTGTTTAAATCAGTGTTTAGGGGACAAATAGAAATGTCAGTCTGTGCTGTAGAAGGGTGAGCCCTTTGTTTAGGAATAATTGACCATCTGGCTTTCTGACTTTAGCCCACATCAATAACTCAAGCTGTTTTAGGGCTGAATCCCAAATGACTTCTCATTCCACACACATGTGCACTATCTCACATATAAACCAGTCAACATAGTCAATTTCAAACTTTAGGATAGCTTTTTCACTTAAAAAGAGGTTGACGATTATCATCCAAATGACTAAGATTTTCTTAGTATCAGCAAAAAAAAAAAAAACCCTGACTTCCTAATTTGAAGCTATTTTTAAAGGTCTGGGTGAAAAATAATGTCATGTATCATGTTACGGTTTACATATGAATTAATCAGTCAGGTAAGATCATTACAGAATAAGAGTGACTTTCTATCAGGACATATGTTGGCAGGCAGTTATTGGAGAATGATCCAAACCAGAGTGGTGCGATGCAGCCTGATACAAAGCTGAGTTACGCCTGCCATTCCAAAGTGGATTAGTTTCATATAACAGCACAACCTGACACGTGTGCTTCCTCTTATGCTTTTATACATTGAGTTCTGACACTGAAGTCTCCTTCTATAAATCTTAAATAATCACCTCATAACAGAAAAAAAGCGTACCATATCAACTAGGAATAGTAATCAGCAGCGACAAGACGATACAATATCATCACAATATTTTTGGTGCAGATTAAATTTCCATTGCGTTTCTATAAGAATCATAATTTTTATAAATATCCAGATTCAATATTCTTATTATTTTTATTATTATAAGATTTTGTTACAATTTTAAACAAACTTCACAAAAAATTTCTCATACCACTCCATCTGTAGGATTTTAGAGGAACGGCAACATTTTACCACCTCAAATTCAAACATACATACATTTAAAAAAACAAACAGATTAATAAATTAATAATAATTAATATAATCATTAATAAGCGCTGTGGCCTCGCCCATCCAGGGTCAAGATTTTGATTCCCGTCTCTGGTCTGTGCGCATGAAGTTTGTATGTTCTCCCCATGGATTTCTTCCCACAGTCCAAAGACATGCAGATTAGGTTAATTGACATTTCCTATTTGCTCATAGTGTGTATGTGTGTGCTCTGTGATGGATTGGCACCCCTTGCCTCATGCCCTAATTTTCCTGGAAACGTTTTTTGGTCACAGGCTCCCGTGAACCTGTACAGGATAAACTGTATAGAGGACGCATGATTTATTTATTTATTTATTTATAGGAGTCAATACATGAATTCACCTTACAAAAAAATCATGATATCTGCAGAATCGTTTTTATTTTCGCCCATCTTTAATATCATTGTCAGTTTTTCTTGGTTAACACTCAGTCACTCACTCATCATCTATACCGCTTAAGCCTGTATTCAGGGTCACGGGGGGGGGCCTGGAGCCTATCCCAGGAGACTTAGGGCTCAAGGCGGGGTACACCCCGGACAGGGTGCTAATCTGTCGCAGGGCACACCTGCATACACACACACATGCACTATGGTCAATTTGGGATTGCCAATTAACCTAACCTACATGTCTTTGGACTGTGGGAGGAAACCAGATGTACCCGGAGGAAGCACGGGGCAAACTCCATGCACACAGAGACGGTAATCAAACCTGGCCGGGAATCGAACCTGGACCCTGGAGGTGCAAGGCGACAGTGCTAACCACCGCCTTGGTTAACTAACAATGGTTATTTTTTTATGCAAGCATTCTAATTATCCATTTATGCAGTTATGCTGCTATACATTGTAAGATGTTGTGTTGTTTCTGTTTCTACATTTCCAGACAATTCTGGGTGAAACCAGGGAAGACGAAGATGAAATACTCCCACGGAAAGACTACGAGGTGAGACTGCTTATTTTACACTCCGCTCATTTATCCTTTAAATGGAGACAAATGTAATGCTTCCTACTGTATATTTGCAGAGTTTGGATTATGATCGGTGTATTAACGAGCCGTACGTGGAGGTGTTGGAGGGGATGGACAATAAGGTACCTGTTAATATCTGATTGCTGTCTTGTGTTTTTCTGGTAATTAATTTTCATTGAGTTGTTGTTTGATTTGTTGTATTTTTTTCCTTCTTCTTTTCCCCTACCTTGCTTGTTCATTCTAGAAAGCCAAAAAGTTTGAGGCTGTCAAGTGGATGTTGGTGTTTGCTATTGGAGTATCTACAGGCCTGGTATGATAAATTATAC